>PVKS010000078.1:0-265692 GCA_004027875.1 Aplodontia rufa | reverse complement strand
GGATCCATCCCCCGTTTAGTAGCAAGTCTGAGTGTGGAGCTGGGGCTAGGTGTGAATTGACAGGCAAGGCCTAGTTCCATTCCTCAACTGACACTGAGGGTCAAAGGTCACTCAGGAGGACAGAGTCTGTATACACAAAGCCCTCAGCCCCCAGCACAGACCCTGACTCCCCAGGGCACCAACAATCCCCGCTTTCTTCTGAGCCTCGTCTTTCCCTGCTGAAGCATGGACCAGAGGACACCCTTTCATGGCGAGGCTCTTGGGGCCAAGGTCAGGAAGCATGTGCTGGATGGCCTGCAACAGTGCAAGACAGAAGAGGGCTCATGATGGCTCACCTGCATGGCTAACTAGGCTGTCTCAGGTTGGTGTCATTTAGTGTCCCCTGAATAGCCACATCTGAGGAGGGCGGTCTGGGAACATTCTGTAAAGAAGTAACCCACACATGTGCAGCAGAGTGGCGTTCTAGGCACCAGTAGGAGCTGAGGGTACAAAGAGGTGGGGGGAGGGGAGCTGCAAGGCAGTGAAGCATCAAGGAACAGCAGGTCCTGTAGGCCCTCATTGCTGAGAGACTGCTGTGAGCCATGGGGACATGTGCTCCTCCATGGGAAGAGGGTATGTATGTGTGTGTGTGTGTGTGTGGCTGGGATGCTAGCTATGATTCTCCCTCCATAAAGTAGCCCTGCCTGGGCTTGGATCTAGGGGCTGGAACTAGTCACAAAGTGACAAGAAGAAGCAGAGGGCATAGACCAACCCAGTCTTTTTGGGAGAGTTGAACGTGAGAGCCCCTGTGGTCATATCACATCTGCATAAAGTGGTCAACGGAACAAGTTCTGGGTGCTCCAGATCTCTCGCTCACCTGCCAGCCACTGCCTGGACCTGCTCTCAAGGTTCCTGTCCTGGCCCCGCCCCTCACCATCACCACATTCCAGTATCTCCTTGACCTCTGACCCCTATGAGCCAGCAGCTGAGTCAGGGCCTTCTCATCAGGCGTGAACACACTGACTGCAGTACTAGGTGTCAAAGTCCACCTAGTTCTTCCCTTCCGTGCTGCTTGGATCAAACCAGAGTGCACACTTGCTGACCTAAAGGGGGGCACATTCCAAGGAGGGGTTGCAGGGGGTGGTGGTAGGAAGCAGGGGGCATGCATAACAGTACCCCGTGGAGTGCCCTCCGGCATTTTCTAAGCCACTCCTTGAGGCTCTACGGTGTGTGCTGGTTCCTTATCTCCACTGATGGCACAACCTGCCCTCTGCAGTTTGAGAAGTGCATCTTATGAGAAGGGGGCAGGTTGGCCAGAGGCCATGCTGCCTGGACAGGGATGTGGTTACTCTATGAGATAACAGATCTCTATGTCCCCCCATATGGATTTATGATGGAAAGGCAGGATGAGATGATTTTGCATGCACCATGAGGCATGGAAAGAGGGGCACGTGGGAGACACCCGGAAGAATCCCTGGAGCTAGAGTGCCCGAAATAATGCTGACACAAATGCCCGGTCCTAAGGAGCAGAGTTTGGTAAGACAGACATTTAGTTCCTATGTAGACATTCTTCACTCCAAAAAAATTATATTTTGAATGACTGCTGAGTTTGAAGTGATGGTGGAGTCAGGGCAGGACTAGGTTTAGAAACTCTGAGCATTGAAATGGTAATAGTGTCTCCCTGCGTTATTCAGAATAGAAAAAGCACTAAACAGTACAGTTTGTGGGAGTCCCCAACAAGCTTCTGCTGTTTCTCATGATAGAAGGTAGGATGAGGGGCTGGAGTGGTGGCTCAGTGGTTACTGCGCTTGCCCTGCATGTGTGAGTACGCAGGTTCAAACCCCAGCACCACGTATACAACCAAGTCTCAGAGCAACAAAAGCCACATGAAAAACTAAAAATAGATTCTCTCTCTCTCACTGTCCCTCTCTCTTAAAACAAAACAAAAAGGTAGGATGAAATATGTGACGTCATTCCAGCCTCTTCCCCAGCCCTCCCTCTTCCTCTCTGGTTCCCTGTTTTGTGGGTTCCCTGACCACACATTTAGTGTGCCTTTGGGGTGACCTTACACCTCCAAGAGGAAACGTGTTTTAAGGGTTGGAAATATAGGATTGGAAAAGAAAAAAAAATAAAGACAGATTGAAGGACTGAGGAATCCATTGCAAAGAAATTCAAGGGGGAGATCCTGAAAATGAAAAAATCTCTGAGGGAGGGGATGTGGAGAGGGAAGAGAGCAGGATTGAGGCATGAAAGTTGGAGGGGTTTACATGTTCAGGATTAGGAGGAGAGAGCAGGGTCATTCAAAGAGAGGAGAAAGGACAGAAAAAAGAAAAACTAATATCAAGGTGGTTCAATATCCACAAGCCCAGGGAGGAATAAAAACGAAGGAGGAGTTGGTTTAAGAGAGGTCAAGAAGAAAAGCTGAAATGGGAGAGAGCTGATCCTCCACAAGGTTCAGCCTGGGTTAGGGAAGGAGTGGGCAGAGAGCCAGATAAAGGTTGGAGGGAAAAAGAGTGCATAGAACTAATCTAAAATTGGCTACAAAATAACTTGTCCACACTGAAAGAAAACAATAGAAATCCACCCGGGCACGCAGAATGTACTAGCAGTGCGGCTGGGGGGGGGGGGGGAGGAGAAGGGAGAGGCTGGTGAAGCTCCCTAGTGCTCGCTTTCATCTCGGCCACCTCCTCCCCCTGCGTCCTGCCTGTTGCTTCTATGTTTAGACATGGCTAGGATGAAAATATGTGCTGCCTGGCCCCTGCCGACTCAGCGATGCGGGTGGACTTCTATAGGCTCCGAGACACATGGGAGGAAGCAGATGGGACCAGAGGCACAGTGCAGTGAAGCTGGGCTGGCCAACAGATGGACCCTTTGGGAATGAGGGGGGGGGGCTCCAGGGTTGCTTAGCAACAGCTTCTCCTGGGTGGGGCTTCTCCCGGCTCCAGGAGGCTAGATAGGCTCTCCTCACCTCACCAGGTTCAGCTGGGCTTTGTCCGGACCAGAGGAGTTGAGCCCACCATGGCTTGAGATGCTGTGTGCTGGTGCATCGCCCATTTGGGGCTCCCCCTGCCCAGTTGGGGGAGGGGACAGAGTAACAGAGATTGCCTTGAGGCTCATGGTGACAAGGGTGTCCCTAACTCAGTGCCTAGGCTCCAACTTGGTACTTGAGGTGCGTTTGTTAAGAGAAAGCAGAGAACAGCAGCTTGGTGTGAGTTATTACTTTTACTATTTAATGAAAGGGGGGTGGGCAGTTTGGAAAGGTCTTTTCATAGCTGATATTCAATATGGCTATATGGATTAAAAATAATCAGATACAAACAGTCTATAGTTACTGCTTTGAGTTCACAAACGTCCCCAAGTTTCCCTGGCCCCTCTCTAGAGCCCCCTGGACATCCTCAGGATCTAGCAATTACACTTGGCACACAGGGACCTTGCCCACCCTCTGGCCACTGTGTGACCGTGTGACTGGAGGGATCATGCAGTGCTGATTGTCACACGATTTGACTCTGCTTTTCTCTGAGCACCACACCCAGCAGTTGAGCCCTCTACTACCACCGTCACCGCTTTCTGTCCTTCTTCCTCCTGGAGAGGCTAGTAGACATCAGATTGAGTGTGAGCCCAAGGCTGGTCCTGGTGGGGTGCCCCCTCTCTCAGGGGCCCCAGCAGACACATGGGGGAGCTGCAGGCCCATTCCCCAGCTCTACTCAGCCAGGGGGTGGGAGCATTGGTGCAGCCCAACCCAGGAGGGAAACAGCCTCTTAGATTAGGTCAGGCCCTCTGCTTTTATTGCCACTGAGGATTTTCTTGCCTTGGCCTTATTTGGCTAAAAAAACTATAAGACAGGACCTAGAAACGGGAGCTAACGGCAATGTGAACGTGAACCTGCCCCCATGCCTAGGCCTGAAGTCAACTTTAGCAACCATTACATATTCCTCCTTAAAAGGAGCCTGAGCTGCTCCTCCTGATCGCAGGCCAGTCCTTCCCCACCCCCTCCACAGCTCAGGCTCTCCCCTTTGCTGCTGCCTTTGTGACCCTCCACTCCCCAGAGACTCCCCAGTCCAGGCCCTCTGCTCTCTGACACTACTTCTGAGCCCTTTAACCTGCAGTCAGACATCGCAATCTGCCCCAAGCGCCACTGCCAAAACAAGCCTGCCCTTCTCCCAGCTCTTGTGGTTCTTCTTGAGAGTCCCCTTTCACACCCGTCACCTCTCTGGGCCCAGTTGCTTCACTCGTTCCCAGAGATGTAACCACTTCTGTTCTTTATGGTCCTTGACTTCCCAAAGTCCCTCTCCCATGCTTGGGGCAAGCTGGGCTGGAGGACAAGGGGAAGGGCTACTCTGGTTTCTGGCCGCAAAGAGGGTCTCCTTTAGTACCTGGGTAGGGCAGGCCAGGGACATATCCACTGTCAGGTCCAGGGTATCCGTTTTCCTTCCCAGTGGTTCAAGCTGATCAGGGAGGAAAAGAGAGACGTGTACTAATTTGTTCACACTAAAGTGAACTTTCGATGGGGACATCCCACAGCGGGGAAGCCCAGAACTTCATTTCAGGAGGCTTGGCGTCTGCTCCTGGCTCTGCTGGTGCCTGCGGTAGGATTCTGGGCAAGTTGCTCAGCTTCTCTGGGGTTCAGCTCCCTCAGAAACTCCTAACATTCTTTTGCAGGGCTGTGGAGGGGCTAAAATGAGACCGTGTGGCTTAAACTGCCTAGCACACACAAAAATTTGTTGAATAAACATGGGTTTCTGCCTGGTTTTTATATAGAGAGCATCCCTCCATCACAGTTCAAAGAGCAAAAGAATGTGGATTGGAACCTGGGCCAAGCAGACCTTTGAGGCTCTGTTCCATCCTATAGACTTCCACAGATGTGCCAGGCACTGCTGCTGTGGACTTAGCCCCTATAGGTGCTGGACTAGAACTCCCAGGACACTCATGTATCTTACCATGTTGCTCCAAAGGGCCCTGGAGAGCTGGGAGTGGAATTTCTGATTTGGATGAATACAGTCTGGGGCAAAGAAGGATGTATCCAGACGCCCATTCTGAAAGACAAACACGCTTTCTCAACATCCTATTTGGAGTCACAGCCCATTGGTCTCACCCCTGGGACTGAGCATGCAATGCCTGCCTCCTTCTGGTCAGTGGCCCTATGGTGGCTGCTCACCTGAAGGGGGAGATGAGAGCAATTCCACAGAGGAAGAGCTTCTGGAATTCTAACCTCCCCTTTCCTTTCTGACTCCACAATTCCCCTTTATTTAATTAAACAAATGCTTCTTTATTTTTAGACACATTTGTATAACACCCTAGCCCATGCCGTGGGTGTTGACCAGGTAGGTAGGAGAAGCTACTTTCCAGCCCTCACCCAGGTCCTGGTGGTCTTGGTGGGGGGAAGGGAGCCAGAGCCTGGGCAGGCCTGGGCTAGGCTGGTGCCAGGGCAAGGTGCCCCCTGATGCCAGCTCCTCTCTGATAGTACTTGGGAATGCACAAAGTATTCTCCTTCTGGCTTCTCTCCAATTAGAAGAGGCTCTTGGGATGGAGCCCTCATCTCTCCAGTCAGATCTTTTGTTCTGAGTGGAAGCATCAGGCCGAGTGTGACTGATGATGGAAAGATAATACTTTATAACTGCAGGGATGTGTGTGAGAGAGACCATGCGCTCAGCAGCAAGTTAATAGTGTGGCACTGGATAGCTTTGGATCTGGCCTCTCTGTTCCTTATACCCTATCTGATTGGGGGCAGGATGCCTCGCATCTCTGCAACCTTGCTATGTGGGGATGATAGCTCCAAAGGCAGCTTGATGATTCTATCTACCGGAAGCCCCATGCCTGGCATGTCATTAGGGCTCAGTGCAATGCGGCTGTTCTCAGGTGCCATGGGGACTTCCCACATTGGGCTGCCTCTAGGGATATGGTTCAGGTGTTCAAGAACACTGGACCTGCCAGGACAGCATCTAGAGAGCTCTCTGTGCCTTTCCCATTTTACATTTTACACACACACAGGCACATGGCAGCTCTGAGGGCCCCCGTGGTGTGGGCAGGGAGTGTACCTCCGTGACAGGGAGTCGGATGTTCTGGAAGAAGGGCTGTAGCACCACAGAGAAGTCCTCCCGCGTGTCGTAGCGGCCTGATTCCACCAGCTGGCGCAAGCTGCTCTGGGGACACGGGTACACACAGGGCCTTCAGCACAGAGCAGGATAAGGGCAGGGGTGTGGGCCCTGTCCCTGCCCCCATCTCCCTGGACAGCAGAGCTGACTCAGCCCATCCCTGGGAATAGAGATGCACATGATGGCACATCCCTTTCCAGAGAATTCAGAAACCGGGTGAATCATGTTTTTGCTTTTGTTTTAAGTGGTCTGAAATCTCTGAAGGACTGGGCAGGAAGTCCCATGAGGAAAAAAAAAACCTGGGAAGAGGTTCCACAGCACCCGGCCTCCCAGCCTGCAGCCTCCCTTATGCTGCCTGCCTCTGGGGGCGGTTGGGAGCAGGGCAGCCGAGGACAGGAGGGAGAGGAGCAGCTGGGCCTCTGGGTGGCCCATGGGCATGCAGGGCTACTGGCCAAGATTTGGGTTAAGCTCAGCCAGAGAACTTTGTCACCTGGATGCCATCAGGAAGACTCCCACCAGGCACCTGAAACACTCAGCCTTGTGAGGCAAAGGAAGGGGCTGGGCGTGACTGATGTCTCAAGTCCTGCATAGCTCTTGTCTTCCTGTGTGCCTCCCCAGGCTGCTGTGCTGTGGTGGCAGAGGGAGTAGGGGAGGAGACAGAGTGGTGCCCTTCTTTGTCTCACCTGGTAGGCCTGAGAGAAGGCCTCCAATCTGGCCAGCTCCTGGGAGTTCTCCCGCAGGGTCAGAACGCAGTTGCACAAAATACTGTACAAAGAAGGGGAGCAGAACTCAGAGGCCAGGCTCCGCTCAGGGGCTGCTTCTGCCATCTGGGGTGGCGGTGCAGTGGCTCACTCAACCCCTGGTCTAGGAACACAGGTGCCTTGAGGCTCCTAGGCGCCTGCCCAGGGGCAAGTTTTAGGGAACTGGAGAACACACCCAGGGAAGAAGCCGGCGTTCACAAGGGCCCCTATTAACACAGTACCAGCTTTGGACAGCAGGTGCTGCGCCTGCTGCAGCTTGTGCTGAGTGAATGAGTTTAGGCAATGAAGATGCAATGTTTAATTAAAAAATAAAATAAACACCGACATGGTGGCACACACCCGTAATCCCAGTGGCTCGGGAGGCTACAGGAGAATCTCAAGTTCAAAGCCAGCCTCAGCAATTTAGCGGAGTCCTAAGCAACTTAGTAAGACCCTATCTCAAAATAAAAAGTAAAAAGGACTGGGGATGTGGCTCAGTGGTTAAGTGCCCCTGGGTTCAATTCCCAGCACCAAAAATAAAATAAAAATAAAATGCATCCTCTGGTACTGGAGCAGGTGTTTTGGAGCTTCTGATGCTTATACCCTCAGACACCTCCTTGCGTGCCACGCTGACCACTTTTGTTTGATCATGAATTTGTTCACATCCATAGGCACTTAATGTTAAAAGAAAGATTACAGATGCTCCTCCACTTTCTATGGGGTTGCATCCCAATAAGCCCTTGGTAAGTTGAATTTGTCATACTTCAGAAATGCATCGACAGGGGCTGGAGCTGTGGCTCAGTGGTTGCGGCACTTGCTGGCATGTGTGAGGATGCCAGTTTGAATCCAAGTACTATGTACACAATGAAATGTTGGAGCATCAAAAACCACATGAAAAACTAAATAAAATTGATTCCCCCTTTCCTCTCTCTCTCTCTCACTGTCCTTCTCTCTCTAAAAAACATAAAATTAGAAAAAAAAGAAATGCATCCACTGTAACTAAACTATCTAAAATTGCAGCTCAGCAACTCACACACAGCACGTTAGTTGTTCCCCTGTGAATGTGCCCACCACTGCCACTGCTGCACCAGAGCGTGGTACAGCATGCCACCAACTTGGAAAAGGTTAAATTCAAAATGCCAAGTATGGTTTCTACTGGGTACCAATGGGTTTTGCAGCATTATAGAATCTTAAGTTGGGGACCAACTGTATTTCTAAAGCCTTGCACACAGTAGGTTCTATGTAGTTTGTTAAATTGCTGGAGGTATAGATAAGGTCTGCAGAATAGTGAAGCACACACCCACGTACCTAATGCCCAGGTTGAGGTTCCCTTGTGTCCTTCTCTGTTTTCTTCTTCCCCATCAGGTAACTGACCTGTAACTTCCTTCCCTTGCTCTCTGTTACATCTGAGCACATATGCACTTCCCTAGATGTTGCCCACTCATAGACTGGGCTGCGCTGTCTCTCAAACACCAGCCCCTGTGGCTCCCGGTGGCACAGTAGTTCCTATCTGGTGCTTTGGGATTGAGCGAGTGTGGCCCACTTAAGCCTCCGTCTCCTAAAAGGGGTTGATTCTGATACAAGTCCTCTCTTACAGACGTGGGCACATGGACAGATGAAGTCACAGAGACCTGGATGTCACTGCTGCATGTGGGCCAGACCAAGGGCAGAGGGTGTCTCTAGCCTGGGGAGGTCAGCACTGCCTACCTGGCCTGCTGCACTGGGCACTTGTCTGGGTTCTCCAGGAACACCTGCCGTATGACACTGGGATTCATGAAGTCCACGAGGTTGACCAGCGCTCTGGGCACCTAATGGCAAAACTGCAGATGAGAGAGGGGCTTCCGGTTTTCCTCCTCAAGCTAGCCTTGTGCCCCTGAGAAGTGGGCGCCTGCTACAAGGTCACTTTAGACCTCCAGCTCAGTTTATCCCTTGACTGCAGTTCTAGGAGAAATCCACACAGGGCTACTGTCTAGGACACTACCGGCCATACATCAGCAACTGCCAGGGGTGTTGCAAGAGTGGCCCCTCCTGGAGCAGGACAATAAATGCTTAGAGTTCAGCCAACCTGGCCTAACTCTGCTGAGTAGACATGGGGACTGAGCCATCCAGCAGGGCATCTAGTGGTGGTAATACTGCCTCCTGGGCAGCTGGGGCAATTCATCCTTGCCAGAAGATGGCAGTAGAGTAGGGGGACGCCTGGGTGCAGAACCAGACAGGGGCTTGCTCTCATGGCTCAGAATGTAATGTTGAGACTATGTGGCACTTGGCTGATGCCTCCAAGGAATGTCCTGGGTAGTGGTAGAGGGGCGTACTGCCTTCATTTCTTCAAAACTGAGGTCCTTCTGCTCCGACTGCACATGCAGTGAGGCTTGCTTGGGAGTAGATCTCAACCTCTGGACAGGGAAGGAGCCCACGCTCTTGGCTCGGTCCTTGAAGGGAGGGGCGCTTCCACCATTCTTCTCCCAAGCCACCTTTGCCCCCACCATACGCAAATGGAGCCCCACCCACCTCTCTATGCAGGATGTCCAAGGCATTGCGGAGATGATCAAAAAAGTTGGCTGCAGAATACAAATTCTAGAAAGAGACAGGGAGGAAAAGGAGTTGCTGGTTGGTTGAGAAGGCAGAGGGGGCAATTATAGGCTCCCGTTCCGGCTCCAGCCCAAGGACTTGTTCTTCCTGTGGCCTCCAGCTGTGACTAGCTCAGCACATCAGAATCTAAGATGACCAGGCCAGTCTGGACATGAGCCTTTGGCTAGAGCTCTAGTTCAGGGGCAGGAAGTGGCGCATCCTCTCCCTGCTGTGTGGGGTCTACAGTTTCTTCTCTTGAGAGTGCTGAGAGAGGGGAGAAGATGCGGCATACATCTGCCACCTGCTGCCTTTCTGCTTAGGATGTGAAGACAGCATCAGGAACCCGAGGGTTGTGGGATAGGAAGTGAGGGTGCATGTGTCTACATGGGTGAGCTGTGTGTGTGAGCACCGACATACGTGTGGTTGGACAGTCCTAGGGTTGGTTCTAGGGACTGTTCTCAGAGAGCATCTGCAAGGCCTATTGGTGAAAGTCAGGAGCAAGGAGTAGGCACAGACCCCACCCCCATTACCGAATCTGTACAGTGGTCACATAAGTCCCTGGCTCCGATCAGCACTGTGATGACCTTCCAGTCTTCGTGGAAATTTACTCTCTACATGGAGGGAGGGAGATGCTCGATGATTTCCAAGAAATAAACAATCAGAAATATCACAGCTCTAGGAAATCAATTCAACCTTCTGTGACTTCCCTGCCCACTTGAAATTATAGAATCAGAATCTTAGAGCTGCCAGAATTTTAGAGGTTTATTTATAGACCACAGGATCGCAGCATCAGGAGAGACTTTCAAGGTCACTGTGACAGCAACAACCCTCTCCCTGAAGACATAACATCTTCAGACTGGGGTCTGCCCTACCTCTGCTTGAGTCCCTCTAGTGACAGGGGGCTCACTGCTGTTAGTGGCAGATTGTTCCATTTGGGGACAACTTTAGTGGGTTAGAAACTTAATATTTATAAACAATCTTAAATCTGACTCACATTGTCATCTTTCATCTTCTGGACCAGAGTCTGGACTTGGCTCACAAGTTGCCTGAGAAAGGGAGAAAATCAGACCTTCTGTTGTGGAACATGTCCATATTTCCCCCACTAAAGAGCCTAAATTGGAGGCGTCCATGATATCATCCCCACTGCATGAGCTGACAGAGACCCCGAGGCTCAGAGACCAGAGTCTACTTGCCTCCTCTAGAGAGTCATTACAACAAATTATCATTTGAAACGCCAGTTACGCGTTTGTCCTAAACTTGTAGTCAAAGGTACTGCCAATTCCGTGGTCTCCTTTCTGGGGTTCACATGTAAAATGTCTCCTAGGATTCCATGCTAAGAGGCCATTTGTTTCTTTTGAAAGACTGGTATAGATCTTGCAGTTAAACCTATGAAAGTTTCATCATGCTTCCTCTTTTCCCCCTCACTGCCGGGAAGCTGAATTTGATGTTGAAGCCTAATAACCATAGAAATGCTCACAATGACGTAATCGTTTCCCCTTTGTTTTCCCCAATGGCTGAGATGTTTCTCTCATGTTAAATATATTATTTTGTGAATTTATCCAAATACTTCTTTCAGAAAGAGGTGGGGAGTCAATGCGGAAGCTTACGTTTCTTATTCACAGAAGGAATTGATCCCTACATTTTGTGGTGGCCTGAGTGACAGATCCACAGAATGCCTGTCTCCAGGGGATGCGCTGGTGGGACCACTTGTCCTGAGCTCTTCTATTACCTGGAAGAGTTTTTCCAGGCTGGGTGAGCCTATCTGCAGGCCATGCCCACCGGCCAGAGCGTGTGGGCTTGAGTAAGAAGAGGACAGTGTGTCTCAGATGGCTTGGGCAGGAGACCCAGGCGTCTGGGGCTTCCAGGAGCAGGGAGCAGGACCCCTTTGGAGACCTCTGGGTGTCTCCACCTCATTTCTCGTTAGCTCCATAACAGGCTGAGGGAGAGGACAGGCCTTGTTGCCAGAGGCCTCCCAGTCTGAGGTTCTGACTTGCCTGTCTGTTTGATGAGCCTTGCTGACCTTTTGAGGACTGCCACTGTGTGACTCTGGGAAGAGTGGATTTCCCCAGCACCATTATGCTGAGGTCAGTTGTAAAAACTGGTTAAGCTGGTTAGTTAGTCCAGTTCTTAAAGAATGAAGCACAAAAAACATGGCTGGAAGTGGGCTACACTGTAGGAGAGCCTTCCCAAGGCACAGCCACTCCAGCCTCCCTGCAGGGCCAACAGGTAGAGTGGCCTTAGCCTCTGAAACCATTGCTGCAGGTTGATAAACTTCCCTTCTGCGCAGCACTAGGTCGGTAATGTGATCTCAAAGGGACCATGCCCCTCCGCTCCCACTCTGCCCAGCCCCCGTGCCGTACTCAGCCTTGGCTTCAGGAATAGCTTGGTTGAGGAACGCATTTGTGTCATTGGCGTCACCGGTGCCCACTGCATAGCCTGTGAGGTTTCTGTTAAACTCCCGGAGGATATCTGAAAGAAGGAGGAGGACAGTGTGCAGAGGCTTGGACGGAATGCCAGGATGTCTTCTCTAGCCCAGGGTCCCCACAGCGGGCTCTACCATCATCCTCATGCTTCCTGGGTAGAGGCAGGGAGGCCATGAGACTTGAAGGGAGATGCAAGCTGCAATGACTCAATGACAGGGAGAACCAAGGCAGCAAGAGCATCATTTAAAAAATACATCATGCACAGTGCAGTGAAGTCTAATTTGTGAAGGGCACCTGCCTAATTTGTCTCGGGATCTCCTGGGCCAGTTGAGAAAACCCTAAGGCTAATAATGTAGCTCACCCTAGGTCACATAAAGGGGACACAGAGGGGATGGGACTTGGACCCAGCCTCATTGCCCTCCTCCAGCTTCCTGCCCACAGGCTCCCCTCCTACTTCAGTGGTGGGCAGGTGGGAGATGTATTTGTTCCTTTGTTAGTCGGGCATTCTCAGGAGGCCTGGGAGTCAAGTGGAATGAGTGACTCAAGTCCTTGGTGGCTACTTACTAGGTAAAGTGGTCACGTTCTCCAGGGAGCCATCCCCGCCTGAACTGGAGGGAGTAAGAATGGGTGAAGGAGAGAGATTGAGTCAATACCTAAGTTTTACAAAGGAACGCATGAGCACATGCGCAGCGCGCAGACTCGTTTCTTTGTATGTGAGAGATACTGAGATCATTTCCAATTTATCAATGGATTGGTTGCCCCAAAATCCAGGATTTGAAGGTAAAAAGCAGTTTCTTTTCACCAAATCAGGAAGGAGAGCCCTTAGTAGAGAAGAAACCAGAGTGTCTACATTGATTCTCTCTCATCTCCAACAAACTTATGAAGTAGATGTGACTATCTCCATTTTACAGAGTGAGAAACTGAGGCACATAGAGGTTAGTTAAGTTGCTAAAGGTAACTAAAACCCAGCCGGAGCTGGAAGCCTTTAGAACATAGATAAACTCTTCTCTGCACAATATGAGGTAAATTTCACTGGAAGATTGAGAAGACAATCACTGCTCTCCAATGCCCCATCTAATTTCCTCTACTGTACCCTTCAGATGCACTCTAGAAGGTATTTATTTAAATTGAGTACAACATACAAGAGGCAAAGAGAGGAACATTTCTGTTTAACAAAACTTCATGTTCAGATGCACGGTATTTGTTATTTTCCTTCCCGGGATGTTACTCCAGGCCCACAGGTTTTAAGAGCAGAGCCAGACCCCAAGCAGAGACTTTTGAAGGGCATGTTGTTCTTCATTCAAGGTATGCTTGGAATTAAGTTGACTATTTTGTACCAGGCTGGTCAAGTGCTTAATTCACAGGCCCAGTAAGCAGCCCAGCTGGGGGACACAAAGAAGCTGGAGTGAGTCCTGCCCATCTATCTTGCTCAGTTCTCTCTCCCTCGTCTCATTTGCGCTTCTGATTCTTTTCCAACTCTGCATGACGCTGCTGGTTTAGTTGCCCTCTGATCCTTCTTTTCTGGACCAAAGGCACCAAATCAGAGCATTTTATATTTGAGAGGAAACTCTAAATCCAGACACGGCTCCAATCACTGCCTTCTAACTCTGCCCTCTTTCCCACCTCAATAAACACATAAACACGGAAGCGCGCAGAAACTCATACACACGTTAAGTACTTTCTACTGCATCTTTAAACTAAAAAGATACCTTTTAAAACAAGTGTGGTAGACAAAGGCCAACCAGCTAGCAAAATCGCTCCCTGATGCTATTTGAGAGTGAAAAGATCTAGGAGAACAAAGATACCCCCCCAAGTAAATATCGAGAAAGAAAACTATTTAAGCTGCCATTTCAATCCGAACTATGAAAACACAACAAGAATCGGAACCGTGTCAGCTAGCCTTCCTTAGATCCCTCATTTTATGTAATTTAGATGACACTCTGAGCTCAACGGCTGGGTGTGTGTGTGTGTGACCTATAGCACAGAAAAACAGAGTGGATGTTCGATCACTTTTGTTGAAGGGCTTTCAGTAAAATTGAACTCTTAATTTAAAAAAAAACCAAAGAAATACATTTTTTGGTAAGTAAATTTTATTTTGGTCCATTGAATGATCCCAAACCAGACAATGTATTTCAATGGACAAAAAAAGTTGTGCTCTAAAGACATTTTCTCTGCCATGTTGGTAAGCTAGGTGAAGTCAGAAAAGCCTCTTGGTGCTTGATCTCATAAGTCAAGGGGCCTTGGAATATTCATAATCAAACCTCCTCTGTAGGTCCTGCTCACAGCCACCATCCCCCAAGAATCCTGGGTCAGCTTATCCCCTAAATATATGAGGTCCACTTTTTCCATTCTATTTCTTTGGTGGAAGAGGACCAAACAACATTCTTAACTTGCCTGGTATCATTAATTGCCTGGCACTTTCAATCTAGAAGCTTTCATAGCTCCAGAAAATTGCTTTTCTCAGATCAGTCTACATTTCCCAGGGAAGGTTAATAGATATTACAAAGAGTTCTGGAATTAAGGGAACTGCTGGATTAAACAAAACTTCCAACAGATTTCTTTAGTGAAAGACTTCTCTGAGCCTTTAATATGTGAATTCCCCAGAGGAAGGATTTGGTAGGTAATGTTTCCCGATAAATACAAAGGAATTTTCCCTCTTGGATGGAGTTAATGTTCCACAGAACACACTCTGAGAAACTCTAGTCTACCAGGAGTCAAGTTCTGACCTGGAGCTTCCATCTTTGACACAGGTGCATGTTGGGGAAAATACTTGAAACTTTTAGGACAAATAAAAGGTTTATAGGGAAAGCAGCCAGTGCACATGGGGCACTGGCATTAAAACCAGAAAATGCACACATTTCACTTGTAGGAAGGAACAGAGCAATGGTCACATTTATTCCATGACTGCAGAGGGAAAGAAACTTAGCAGGAGATTGCCTTTGTACCTGAATCCTGGGCACCTGACTAGTGGAACTGCTGTACAGTCGGGCAGGTCCACTTCCCGGGTTGCTCGACTCACCGTCTGCTGTGCGATGTGCCTGCTTCATTTTCTATTTGCCCATATTATGATGTGAGGTCACTGCTGTCTTTAGCTGAGTCCAAGAGCCCTCCCCACAACCCCCTAACTTTTCTGCACGGTAACAAGACTGCTGTCTCCCCCTCCTCTGTTTCTTTCCTTTCTTGTAGCCTCAGTAGCGTTTGGGAGCTGGGGAGTAATCCAGGCTGCTTTGTTCCATGCAGCCTGTTAGAGGCCACCAACCTGGCGGATAACACCTGGAACCAGGGAGCTAGAAGCCACTGACCTCCAACTCTGGGGAGGAGAGATACAGGCTGCATGATGCCGCCTCCTCTGCCCTGGAAAACCTTGCTCTCTGGGACTCTGTTCCGCTCTGGCTAGAGAACAGTCACAGTCCCGATGGCTCCACCCTGTTCCCTCTCGTTCTGGGGGGTGAGATATTTCACATGACTTCACCCCGAAGAAAACCGGCTGCAAGCACGTTCACAGGCCGCCCACCGCGCATCTGCGCTCTGCCCCCTGGTGGCCGTCTTTGGTCCAGTTGTTTTCCCAGATAAATTCTGAGCTACTTGCCAAGCACTGGGAAAGGTACACAAACACATTTTTTATTAGGGGAAAAAAAAAACTTAAGAATCCCCACATCCAACTGCTCACCTGACACCTGCACTTTTCTACACCCATGTCCGGGAGCCCTCTCACCCCTTTCACTTATCTAATGATTAATTTTTCTAGAGGTGCAAGGCACCGTCTTTGGAAAGCCTTCCTGCCCTTTCAGCTGGTAGGACTGATTATTGCCTCTGTGCTAGTCCTCTAGTGCTTGGGCATCTTCTATTTTAAATGACACTTACCAATTGGGTGCATGCCTTGCATACAGCTCCCTCCTGCCACT
The DNA here is from genome assembly GCA_004027875.1 of Aplodontia rufa. Taxonomy (NCBI): domain Eukaryota; kingdom Metazoa; phylum Chordata; class Mammalia; order Rodentia; family Aplodontiidae; genus Aplodontia; species Aplodontia rufa. The sequence goes on along the minus strand of PVKS010000078.1, from coordinate 249,985 downwards.
CACATTACCTTCTAAAAATTGTGGCAGCACTAGGTGGGCTCAGGGTTGCCCATTGCTGGTGGCTTTGTCTCAGTCATTTCCTTCTGAAATGTCTGTGGGTTGCAGAAGCTTTGTGTACAGATGTGTACATATATGTAAAGGCAGAGGTGTGACTACAGAACGACATGAATAAATACACACAGACAGATGCAGGAGCATTGACGTGTACGCATGGAAGCAGCAGGTGGAGACTCAGGGATTTCGTGTCTTTCTGGTACCTTTCATGCTGAATTTGCTGACCCAGGAGTCTGATAAGAACCTTGATTTACTTTTTCTGTGCAATTTAAAAATAAAAACATTATCAATGATAAAACACCCTCTTCATCCATCAAATGTTCACATTTTACAGAAATATGTTTTCCTTCCTAAAGCTCCTTCCAGACCTATCTAGTCCCTGCTCTTTGGGATTTATGCATTTACAGGAAAACCCCCACCCAAACTCCAGGGCAAGCTCTGAAGAAGAAATCTCAAGGATTAACATTACCTATAGGATAGTCCCCGATACTGTGTGGTGACATCAGGCAGGTCACCTGGTTTGGAGCCGATTCCATTGCCAGCCTTTGGGAACGTCAAAATCCACAGAAAAGCAGCAAGACAGAGAAAAGGGAGGCTATTAATTCTTCAGGGCTTCCGAAGACACAGTTCCCAGGGCACTCGTGGCAGCCAGGAGATGGGGACGGGAAGCCAAGAGACCCAGGCCAATCTTGGACCCTCCCTGCCAGCTATGTGCTGTCCCTGAAGGTGGCCACCTTCTCACTGAACTAAGATAAACCCTGCTCAAAGGAGGGTTTGGGGGATCCACTTAGATCATCATTGTAACATCTATTTTGAAAACTCTCAAGTACTTTACAAACGATGTGAAGGACTGTTAATAATATTGTTCCCAGATTTATGCTCCTCAGTCCTTTATAAGCATGAAGAGCTCATAGACTTGAGCCACTGTGCTGGACAGATTTCTCATAAATCTCGCATTTCTCCTCTTTCCCTCCAGGACCTTCCAAAAGGCGATCACAAAGCATTAAGAGTCCTGCTGGAGTGGTGCTGGGATGGCAGCTTGGACCCATGGCTGGGGAGTCAGGAGGAGGAGTCCTCGCTGCCCATGCAAAGAGGAAACAGATGTGGGGGTCGGAGCGAATCATTGAGCCTAATCAGGAGGGAAAAGACCACCCACACTGGCAGGTTTAGAATTTTGGGTCAAAATGACATATTTTTGCATATGTTTAAAAAAATGTTGTTGGTTATCCAAAACCTCTGCTAACTGACACATTTCATTCCTGGAACAGATTGCCCCTGCACTCCTGCTTGGGGAAAGAAAAAAAAAAAAAGCCTCTCTCTTGGACTGACAGAGCCAGGACAAAGGAGCAAGATACCACAGAGGGCAGCAGTGAGGGTCCTGGATGGGGAAGGCAAAGGACCTGGAACTGGCCCAGCTGTGCCCAACACTCCCGGGGCCCAAGGTCCTTACAGTCAGAGAATCCCCCACAGCGGCCACCACTTGGATGTCAGCAGGTCTCAGGGCATGCACTGGAAAGATAAGTGGACACGCTTGAGTCTGCAGGAAGGAAGCTGCAATCAGAGTCTAGAGTCTCTGGCTTTAAACAGCAAGACCAGAAACGCAAACTACGCGTATATTTAGCCCATGCAGGATTGGCTTCTGGACTGCTACGGAAGCAGAGTTTACACACAGAAGCAACAAACTAAACCGGGACCTGTGTCAGGGTGTGGGGAGAGGGGGAGTGAAACGGAAGGAAGGGAGGGCAGGGCAGGAGCCACCGCTGTAGAGCTAGTGGCCCTGTGAGAGGCCAGCTGTGGCCTGAGGGTACAACCAGACAGGCACTGGGCCATGAGAGGCGAGAGCAGGGCCTGTGTGCAACCCATTTAGAACTGGGTTCCGGAATTCCATGAAGCATTGGGATTACGATCACATGGGGCCTTGCCCTTCTGTGCCTGTGCCCTGCCCTGCCTGGTCTCTTCTGAAGAGCCCAAGGAATCTTCCAGGCCTTACTGCAGGGTGCAGTGACTGCAGAGTCCAGGACCACAGGTCCACAGAGGAGGCTTCCTCAGGGGGCCTCCAGGCCCACCCTCTGAGTGTCACCACTCTACAGGGCTGAGCCACTCCTGTGACCTCACATGGCTCCTCCATGTTCACCTCTAAAAGGTAAAGAAAAAACTCCTGGCATGACACTGCCATGGCTGCAGGGAGGCAAAGCAGGAACACACCCCGGACAGGGAGCAAGCCCAAGTCACAACTGTGCCCAGCAGCTAGCTATGAAAAGTCCAGCCAGACTGCTTGCTGCTGCGAGTCCTTGTGCAAGAGACTCGGATCCCGGTGTATCGTGGGGGTTTACCTGAGGTTGGCGGCGAGGCAGAAGCGGTTCTGTCCCTGCATGAGAACCAGGTCCCATAGCCCTAGTGGAATAGAAGGAATCCCATAATGTCAGGGTTGAAATGGGCCAGAGAGGCTGGCTGGGTATCCATCCCACCCAGAGGGCTTTAAAAATATATAGATTCCTACATCTGAGAAAGGGCTTCAAAAGGGCATTTGAAGAAGGTTCCCTAGGTGATTTTAAATATCAGCCAGGTTGAGATAATCTGTCAATCTAATTCAGACTCTTCCTTCATCCTGTGCGAGATTCCGAGCCGCCACTCCTTCCCCAGCTTCGTGAGGACAGCTGTCTTCATTATGTCATGATGGGCTGCAGTTTGATTGGCTGGTTGCCTGACCAGCCATTGAGGATGGAGTTGACTCTGCCCTCCACCCTGTCTGAAGGTGTATGCCAGTGGCTGGTCTTTATAAAAGGGTGTGACCCCTACCCCTGCATCCCTGGGCTGTCTGTCCGGAACTCTTGCCCACCTTCCTACCCACCCTGTTGGGCCAGCCCCTGCTCAGGGGCTGCCCACCACCCTGTCCGGTGAGCCAAAGGAAGCAATCCGCAGATACCTGTACGCTGTTCTTATAGGTGCTCAGGAATGGCCAGCCCTGTGGGAAGAGGGGGTATACAACAGCAGTGTGTTTGGTTTCCTTCTCTATTAACCAATCTGCAGCTCGTGTTGACTTAGACGAACACCCGTGGCCTCCCCAGCTCTACTTTCTTAGCCCAGGTTCTCCCAGCCAGGCTGGCCACAGGTGGCTCCCTCCCAGGATGCACTGGGTCCTCCTCTCCGATCCAAACCCAGCACCAAGACTTAGAATAAACCCTCAAGTGAGCCACTTGAGGAAGTCTTCCTCCATCGCCACCCAGCTGGATGAGGATACGGAGCTGCCTTCCTTTCTCCATCCCATCCCTTCCCCCAAAGTGCACCTCTTTCTTCTAACAAAGGCTCTGTCTCCACTTCCTGGGCTTCCTTGTTACCCATGCCCACCCATCCCTGCACCTCTGGCCTCCTAACTGCCCATGCAAGAAAAGTCAGATTTTGGTCCTGGCACAGTAGTTCCCATGTTCAGGCCTGAGACCCTTCTGGGCACACAGAGGAACTCATAGGGGTGAGGGCAGCTCCAAGAATCTTTGAGAAAATTTGTGGGTGAACACAGGGGTCTTGTTCCGCATTTCTGTAGTTCCAGGTTCCAATTTTCCACCTCGCCTCCACCCTCCCTTCAATCAGATTCCATCCTAGTTCTTGGTTTCTGACTCTTCCCAGATTGTCATGGAGGTAGTGGTTACAAGAAGACAGGCTATCCTTCTGTTCCATCTGCCCTGCTCCCAGCTTTCGACAGGAGAGCTGGATGTGACTGCTCTAAAAACCAGTGTCCAGCTTGGACTTGTGCCAGGGCTCTCTGCCACTCAGAGAGACAGGATATCGCAAGGCCTCCAGGTCACTGGGACCCTTATCCCTCCCAGTTCAACCAGAGGGGTTATTTTGCCTGGTTAGTCTGGGGCATTGAGTGGCGGGATAGGTGGGCAGAGCAGGGCCTCGGGTGAATGCCTAGGATGAAATGAACTGAGAAGCCTAATGAGAGCCAGAAGCTGAAAAAGACACTGTCATCGGAGGTGTCACAGGGTCATGCTCCACACTCTACCTGGTTTGGACACACGATATCAATCTGGCTTTCAAAATCATGCCGTGTCGTCTTCTGGCCAACGGGTTCCAGCTGAGCCGAGAAGCAGGAAGACAGGGAGTGAGAGAGAGGTGGCAGGAGTCAGAGGTCAGGACTCAGGTCAGGCTTGGGGGAAACAAAGGGAACGGGACATGGAGGGTTTTCCTCCCTTAGCCATCTTACCATGTTTTTCCAGAGGACACTGGCTGCATGGGCGTGAGTCTTGCTGCTAAAGTGGAAACAGTCGGGGGCAAAGAAGGTGCTGTCAGGCAAGCCCTCCTGGTCACCAAGCAGAAAAAAAGAGGCAGTTTTAGAGATTTCGGATGGCACCACTGATGGCTCAGAATAGCTGTGCGTCAACCATGGGTTCTACTCATCCATGATGTGTCTCTTTACCGAGGTCTTTGGCATGTCCACATTTTCAAAGAATGGCTGCAGGACCACTGTGAAATCGTCCCTCGTGTCGTAACGACCACTGTCAATCAACTGCTTGGTCCCCTCCTGCATAAGGAAAAGGACACTGGTCAGGTGGTCCTCTGGGCATCTGCATAGCCCTTGATCATCCTCTTCTCTGACACAGAATTAAACGGAATCTGGCTGTGTGTAAAATCATACTTCAGTAAAATCTTAACTAATCAGGAATTAGCTATCTAGATCAGCCCCAATCTCACTCCTTAACCCCCAACTCTGCTGCAGCTTTATCTATTCCATTTAGACTGTGAAAAAGAGGAGGTGAGGAAAGAAACATGAAGTCTATTAGCTTGACCCCCTTTAAAAGCTTTTCTGATTGAAGACTCTGGGGGGTGGCATTTGATTAAGTGGCATTTTGAATAATCCTTCCATTTAATTTATTTCTGCCCTATATTTGTTCAGAAAAATCAAAGGTGGATCAACAACATGAAGTGAACATTCACATTGCTTGTGCACAGGGGTGTGTGTTTATGCACATGTGTGCTTCCTCGAGGCTCTCAGATCTCTCCAGGAGCATAACAGAGCAGTAACCTGTACAGCTGCTGCTTGGGCTCAGTTCTAGGAGAACCAGTCACCCGATCTACGGCTCCCATTCTGGTCAGGTTCAGCCATTTCACTGCTCATCCAGATTTTTGATATTTGGGGCCAAGATTCTGACTGCAGAGGAAAGTGAGGCTTATATAGCTGGGAATATTAGCATGGTCACAAGAAGTCACCATGCACCCACTGTCTTTTCCTAGGGTCAGCAGAATGAGAGCCCCTGTGCAGAGAAGCCTTGTGTCTGACTTCCTGGACCAGTCTCCTCAGTAATGGGCAGAGCCTGGAGAAGAAGGCCGTGGGGGGTGGTGCAGGGAGAAGGTGGCCTCTCCATATGCTAACTCGCGGTGTGACTTTCAGCAAGCCACTTGTCCAACTGTAAATGGAGGATGTTAGGTATGGCCTAAATCATCTCTCAAGTCCCTTCCAATGCTCCCGATTTCCCTGGGGATCAGCCACCATGGCTCACAGTTAGAAAATTAAAAGAAATAGTGTGCAGAGCCCTGGCACATGATAAGTGGTTATTAATAGTAAAAGTCACCTCTAGGAAGAATGATGAGAACTGTAAGTTTGATAGGGAGTGAAATGATTCTGAGAGGGTGTGATGGCCTCATGTGACTGACATCTGGACATCTTCAGGACAAGATCAAACCTGAGAACAGCTGGCCTACCCACAGAGGTCCAGGAAGGCAACTTTGGTGAATAGAGTGATCTCCCGTCATCTGGGAAAGACTGATTCCAGGATTCCCCACGAATACCAGAATCCACGGATGTTCAAGTCCCTTCCATAAGATGGCCTGGTATTTCCCATAGAACCTACACACGTCCTCCACATACTTCAGATCACCCCTAGGTTATTGAGAATGCTGAATACAGTGTCAATGCTGTATAACTGTTGTTGCATTGTGCTGCTTAGGGAACAATGACAAAATGTCTATACACGCTCAGAACAGATGCAATGCTTTTTCCTGAATATTTTCCATCTGTTGTTGGCGGAAGCCATGGATGTGGAACCTGCAATACGGAGGGCAACTGTCTCTCTCCTTCCTTTCGACTGCTCAGCATCTGAACTCCCATTCTACGTTAAAGTGCCCTGCTGTAGGAAAAGCGGTCTTCCTCCAAGTGGAGAAGCTGGAAAAGATAAATGTTCACTTTCCCAGCTCCCCTTGCACTGAGGATGTGGGCACAAGGCTGAGGTGCCCAGCCCAGGTCCAGCCTCAGGGACAGCATCCTTTTCACCTAGAGTGGCAGCAGCTGTCTCCAGTCCCCAGGAGCAGCAATGACAGTGGTATCCACCGTGTCTCCTCTGGCCTTATGTTCATTCTTATGGCTCAATCCTGAGAACTGCATGAGTCTCTGATTCCTAATGGCTTGGCCTCAGACCCAAGGTCTCTAGCTCTTCCAAGATTCTGCATAAATATTACATCTACTTAAATTCACTAAAATCTGTATAAATTTCTATTGCTTGCACCCAACAACTCCCCTCCCCAACTGAGCTGCTCTCAAGACCATAACCTCAGCTGCCTCCTCTCCCCTGGCTGACAGATGACTGCTCATGGTAAAAGGCAGTGAGGCTGAGGAGTCAGTCATCAGAGGGGTGGTGGTGGCGAGAGAGGATGATGAATAAAGGTTCATTTCGCAGAGCCCCTGAAATGCCCAGCTAGTATGGCTGCCTCCGAGTCTGCAGGGAAGTGAACCAAGGAGTCCGTGGACTTTTGAAGGGCGGATCACTTCTGCAAGTCATTTGCAGCCCACTGTGGAAGGAAGGTCACCTCGATCCCACAAGACAGAGGCCATCTGATGACCCCTTCTCCCTGTGCTCCTCAAGAACAGCTGTTCCCAGGGATGGGAGGGCCAAGGGAGTGCAGTGCACATCCTCTCGGGATCCTCACGACCCTCTAGGGAGGGGGGTGCTGCATCCTGTTTCCCACTCAGGTGACAGCAGCTTGGACAGTAGCAATCAGGATCTAGATGGATTCACACTGAGACGTATCTCCATGATACAGCCTTATCCATAACAACTGGAAACATATGCTTCATCCCAGGAACTGTGACTTGGCTCTGTAGCTTTATTCGAATAAACAGAACTGCAGCCCCTACTGCCCCTCAGGTGTCTTTACATCCGCATGACAGTCAGGGTTTATTGCCCACATAGTCAGGGCCAAATTACCTAGCATCAATTCATTCCCAGAACATGGCAATCAACTTGCACAGCCATCCTGGGCAGCCGGAGCGCCCTGTTGCGGCTCACCTGATACTTCTTGTTTATGTCGACGAGGGAGGCCAGTTCTGTTGAGTTGTCGTCATACTTCAGGACACAGGGACACAGAGACCTGCAAAGGAAACAGGTCACCCCACAAGATCATCGTCTGAATAAGCAATGCAGGAATGTTGTTTTGAGACTCAGTATATATTTTCCTTAAGATGGAGAAATCAGGAATCTGTGCGAAGGGAGGATCTGGTGGGTCACTCTGTTGATGGAGCCCAGCAAAGCTGAAGAAGGTGTCCCTGATCTGGATTTGCTTTTGAAAATCAAAGTTACTTCTGACATCTGTAGGAGTGACTATGTAGTTGAGTCACCTTACGGCTGTCTGAGGTGCAGAGAGATACACATTCTTCTGAATAGCAATAGTGACAGCAATGATTGCTAATGTGCATTGAATGGTAACTGTGCCAACTGGGTATTAATCCTCTCATCCTACAGATGAGAAAACTGAGGCTCAGAGTGGTTAAGTAACTTTCTCAAAGTCACATAGACATATAGAGGATGAGTGTGGGAACAGGGACTTGAACTCAGGTCTCTGTGACTCTGAACCTGTGCTCTGAGTCTCTGGACTAAATTGTTTTTGTCCTTCTGTCCAGTGTGCAACTCTGTGCTGGTTAGCCATCTGGCAAATCTGGGTTCTGGTCCCGGAGGTGATAACAGTGCAGATGGCTCAGTATTGACCCCGCACCACCAAGAAAAGCTTGGCCACTGAGACAGGGAGCAGAGAGGCAGAGTACACAGAGCCCTGGAGAGTTACAGGACAAGGTGACCCTGAATCCATCCAACTCCGAAGCTCAGTGTCTTGGCCATTTCACATCTTCAAACAGGCCTGGCAAGTGCCTACTCCGAACCTTTAGTTTAATTCTGTTTCGTTTCGTTTTAAGAGAGAGGGACAGTGAGAGAGAGAAAGAGGAAATCAATTTTATTTAGTTTTTCCTGTGGTTTTCATTGCTCTGACACTTCCACATTTCCACTTCACTGTGTACATGGTGCCAGGGTTCAAACCTGCATCCTCTTGCATGCTGGGCAAGAGCGGTAACTGCTGAGCCACTGCTCCAGCCCTGAACCTTTAGTTTTAATAGTCTAAAAAATCCCTGCAGTGAGCAGTAGCAAGACTTTTTGGAGAGCTGCTCTGAAGTGGAATGAATTCAGTGAACCCCCCTGTATGGCCCAGTGACTGAGGAAGTGGGAGCCAGTGAATGAGTCAGCAGGTGAAAATAGCACGCCTGCCACCAGCCGCCTCAATAGGCGCATGTCACCCCGCAGCCTCCTGTCCCTGCTCATGGCTCCCTGATGATTTCCCAGGGTATCTGTGCAGTCTGGGCCCCCAGGTAAAGTATGGCATGGATTGTCAGGGGATTGCCAACGTACCTCTTAATTTCCAAAAGCAAATCTGGCTCTTGTGAATTACTCATTCAGTAAACAGCTGCTGGCCCCTCACTCTGCTAACAGTGACTCAGAGCTCATGGGCAGCGGGGGATAACTAATAGCTACCATGTGATGTGCTCAGGGATATGGCACACAGATTCAGGGCCAGCGGGGTTGGGGGCTGCATAGCCACTGTGACTTGGGCTAACGTTCCACAGGAGAACTTGTAAGAAAGAATGCGGCAGGAAATGGGCATGCTTCAGTTAGAAGGGTCTTGTTCCTGAAGGTCATGGAAATGTGCAGTGCTAGAGGGGAAGCTGTCTTTGGCCTTGGAGGCTGAGGGATGCAGGCAGACTCTCAGGGATGTTCCCGGAACCAGGTTGCTCTCTTTTCTGGGGAAGACTCTAGCCTCTGCACATTGCTAAATCTGATCTGGCCGCCTCATTCTTTAGCAAGTGACAGTGGCCCTATATTTATGAATGTCCAAGCTGGGATATGCACACCAACCAGAGGCACTCTCTGTCCTGGGGATAGGCTGACCTCTGGGGTGCAAGGGAAAGTAGGTCTTAGCATTGGCCTTGATGCTCCTTGAACCTTGCCCACACAGCCTGCCTCAGTCCTAATGCCTTACTCTCCCCTGACGGCCTCCTGTGACTTTTGCACAGAGGCAGGGTGGTTCCATGTGCATATCCTGAGGGAGGTAGCTGAGGCCTATGCAGGGCTCAAAACCCCTAGGATGGGGCCTGGAGCGGTGGCTCGGTGGTTATGGCACTTGCCGGGCATGTGCGAGGATGCAGGTTCAAACCCCAGCACCACGTACACAATGAAGTGTCTGAGCAACAAAAACCACATGAAAAGCTAAATGAAGCTGATTTTGTCTTTCTCTTTCTCATTCTGTCTCTCTCTTTAAAAAAAAAACAAAACCTTAGGATGTCCCCCATGGGACATTTTCAGGTTAGGAAATAGTCTCAGCATGCTCACACTCTGCCTGTGGGTTTTCTAACAAATCTGCTAAGGGTCTCCAGCCCTTTCTGGAACCAGGGGAGAAGCTTCTGTCTGACCTGAGGATCAGCTTTGGGCAGCCGGTATTTGTCGCCTGGTACAGCTCCCTCAGGTTGACAATCTGAAGCACCATCACCAGGTTCACAAATGCCCGAGGAACCTGCAAAATGCAGAATTGGTCACCAGCCTTGGACCCAGGCCCTGCTCCTCCTGCTGGAGTCCCCACAGAGGGATTTCTGTCTGGCCCATCCACTCGCTTCACCCTGCCCAGTCTCCCTGCTCTCACTCCCCACTTGGAGGCCTATGCACTCAGCTTGCTGGGGACCAGACCCAGAGGACCTGCAGGGAGCTGTGAGGAAGCAGAGCTGAGTCAGCGAGGTCAGAGGCCCCAGATAAAGGTTGCGGTGGGCTGGCAGAGGGTGAACGGCCTGGAGTACCTCAGCATGGAGGATGTCCAGAGCGTTCCTGATGTTCTCCGTGAAGTTCTGAGGAGAATAGCGGTCCTGCAGGAAGAGAAGGTGTCTCCTGAAACCCATCACCCCCCCATCTCTCCAGAGACCAGGGCTGCTTTCTCTGTTGGATCCTCCTTTTTCTGCATTTTAGGCAAAGCAGAAATACTGAAATACAGGGTTTACCTTTGGGGGGTCCCATCATTGATCTCAAGCCCATGGTCCTGGCTATAACTCTTAGGGAAATGCCCTTTTTTACGTGGAACTCCAGAAAACTCCAGATCTTCTTCACATCAACTACATGCAGAGCTCTGGCCCCTCTAAAACGGGGGTGTTAGAATAAACCACCTCTGAGAACCGCAACCTGACCTCAGGGCTTCAGGTATCTTGGGTGCTACAACTGAAGCAAGTGCCTTATGGCGGGCAATAGCAGGAGGGGGTCTCATGGAAGAGGGTCTCAAGGAATACCTGGCCTCAAGCAAAACCACTTTACTCTTATTTCTCCTGATCTTGATATTTGTGGTTTTTAAACTTTTGTTAAAGCAGCGGAAATTTCTCTGAAATCAAGAGCCCTCTCTACGAAACAGATCAGAGCTGTCACTCAAGGGAGCCAGGGAGCAGCCCAGGGTCCCAGCTCCCCACCTGCCTCTTGTCTCCCTGTGGGCCCTTCAGATCACAACTTGGAAGGCTGTAGCCCCAAGTGATTTTAATCCAGGAAATGGGTCTGTGGGCTGTGAGGGCTGGGTGCAGGGTTGCCCTTATGGACAGGAGCTCAGGAGCAGCAGTAAGGTCATCACCTCTCACACCTCTCTCCGCTAGACCCCATTCTGCCTGCCAGCACGCCCACCTTCAAGCCCTGGCTGGAAAGTCTGAGCTGTGCTCTGACAACTGCCCCCCCACACCTACCAAGAACCCACCGACTCCAGACTCTTCCCCAGGGCATGTGCTTGTTATTGTGAATTTCCTGTGTGTCCTCCCTCTCCTGTGGGGCCAGCTCCCTGAGGACGGAACTGTCTCATTCACTACTGCTCAGCTCCTAGCGCAGTGCCTGGCACAGCTGTGGGCACATGCGTGCCAGACTCATCAGTATGGCCTGAGGGTTTTCTTTCTGGTCAGAGGCACTAGGGTTCCAGTAATAAATGCAGTAACCTGGATCTTGGGCTTCCTATTAGCCCCAAATGACGTGGTTCTGAACTCAGCCTAACCACACTCCTAGGAAATCAACCTTCTTGATAGTGACAGAGGCATGGCAAGCCTGGACTTAGGATGAAGGAGCTGACTTTTGATTGTGTATGAAGTCAGGCAAGACTTTTCTAGATCATGGGAATGTTATCTTGCTTTCTAGAATGATGCAATCAGGCTCCCTTGTTAGGAAACTTCATCAGGATCCGTCTTCTAATAATCCTGCTTGCCCTGTTGCATCTCTTCCTGGAAGTGAATGCCCTCTGAGTCTCAGGGTTCATTCCCAGTGGAATCTATGAGCCCAGTCCGACCAAGCTGTGCTTCTTCAGAAGCCAAGCAACCAGCTGTGGAAGTCTTTTGAGAGTCAGTGTTAAGTGAAGGCCTGGAGACCTACCTCATCATCACAGAAACCACAGAGATCATTGCTTCCTATAAACACGGTGATTATCTTCCAGTCCTCCTGGAACTGTATCCTCTGAAATAAACACAAAGCAAGGAAGTGTCTGTCTCAGAGTCAAGTCCAGGGAAATACAAACTTCTGAAACTGGAAGGGACAGGTCTCTACATGCCAGAAAGTTCAGGAGACATTCATATTTTCTGTTCTTTGGTTTGAGGTTCCTGAGGTCATTGGAGCTAAATGGCTCACTTGTCTTAGATGGAGTCCCTGGACTTCCATGGTTCTGTGTACATATAGCAGCACCAGGTCACAGTTTCCAACTGTCCTGGTGGGAGTGGCTGCAGGTGCCTTCTGAGCTTTGTTCATCTGCTCCCTAGCATGGCAAGGAAGTGGATGGGGGATACAGAAGCTGATCCCTGCCTCAGGAAGGGAAGTTTTGATCTGGGATCCCCTAGAAACCTGGAGTGCTCACTTTGCATTAAGGGAGAAAGGATCATCTCTAAACTCAGATCACACACAGAAGTCACAGCTTCCCATGAACAGATCAGCTGGAGGGGCTGGTCAAAGCATACAGCAGCTCCAAGCACAAGCTCTGAAAAGATTTTTTTTTTTCACCTTTGGAACTTGCCTCCTCCAAGAGGGACCTGGGGATGTATTTGAAGTCACTAGGTTGGATGGGAGGGTCTAGCATACACACTCCATAAACGGTGGCCCAAGAATCTGCGGCCCTGGAAACCTCTTACATTGTCCCTGGTCTACAAAACTTTGTCTCTTTGGCCTATGCTTCCAAAAGAGGCAAAAGCAGAAAGAAGGAAAAAAACAATCAGGGGCTGGAGTGGTGGCTTGGTGTTTATGGCGTTTGCCTGGCATGTCCAAGTACACGGGTTCAAACCCCAGCACCACGTACACAACTAAGTGTTAGAACAACGAAAACCATGTGAAAAACTCGATTAAAATTGATTCTTTCTGTCTCTGTCTCTCTCTCTCTCTCACTGTCCTTCTCTCCTTAAAAAAACATTTCAGAGAAATTTGACATGTGGATAGAAGCATTCCGAAACTTCTCAATAATACTTTGGAGTACACTAAATTACATAAAAAATAATTAATCCCAATTCCTCCTTTCTATTATTTTATCTACTTGGGAACAGTTCCACAAAAAGTCTGCACTGAGAAACTGCTTTCATTTAATGGAGAACCTCATTGATTATCCTTTGGACTCAACAGTCTCCATGTTCTTCCCCGGACCCCCCAAGCAGAGGGGCCTGCCCCTTCTCTGCACCCCTACTCCACCTAACTCATAACATCTGTCAACTGCTTCGTAATTTTCATTCTTCACGTTGGTCTCTTCTCACGAGCTCCTCCTCGAGGGCAGGACTGTGCTCTACTGCCCTGCATACTGCCCCCCTCAGCCCAAAGCCCAACTCATGATGTCCAGTTTGATGGCTGACTGGCTGAACAGGTGAATGGGAATCTTCTTTTTCGAGGAGCAGAGGCTCAAGCCTATGGCACGATTGCCGGATACTCAGCCTGGCTCCCAGTCCCCCTCCCCCAATGGCTGACCTTCTTGGTGTCTATGGGTTTATTCTGCCTATTTCCTATTCCAGGGGGTCCCACCCTGACTCTCCCAGACTCACCGAGTCATTCTTCATCAGGTCCACCAGCTTCCTGGCCTGTGATACTAAATCCCTGCGGGCACACACAGGAGGAAGTTGGGTAAGGAACAGGGCCCAGGAGGGACACTTTGCTAAGAGCAGAAATTAAACATAGAGCCAAGGAGGGGCCCGAGGCGCTCCTGTGGGAAAACAGGCCCCAAGGCTGTGACTCATGCTCCTTCCCTGCTTAGGCTCCTGGGTGATGGGGAGGGGCCAGGACTATGCTCGGGAAGAGGAGCGCCCTGCACGTTTGAGGGGTGACTCTCAGGGTGACTGTTTTGTGATTGGCATATCTGATGATCTACTTTTCCTTCCCTTCCAGGCCGGGCCTGTCCAAGGCCCACAGGTCTGCCTGTGACTGCGTCATGTCATGTGCAGCTCAGCACACATTCATTTGAGCAGGTGCCATGATCTCAGTCCCCTCACCATCAACGTGCCGTGGTTACGTAGGACACACCTGGCTTGGACACTTAGTTACCTCTTGGTAACTTTAGGAAAGGAACTTAAATTCTCAGTTTAAAGAGACTGCAAAATGGAGAAAAAACAGCCTATATTGGAGGGTCATCAGAGGGCAGTACGTAAAATCTCCACGCAGTCCTCGGAGTAAGATTAGAAGGACAGGTGCAGACTAGGACTCGAATCCCGGTCCCATGTTGACCAGCTCTGAGGCTTGGCAGAATATTTAACTTTGCAAACCCTCAGGGCTTTTTTTCCACTGTAAAATAGTGATGGTGGGTGGAACTTCAGCGAGTTGTTGGAGAATTTAACGAGGGGCATGGAAAGCACTTAGCATGTGCCTGGCGCATGGTGAGCATCCCGCGAATTATTTCTGCTGTCGCTGTCACCACCACCATCAACGCATTCCCTGTTGCAGTGCTAGCAGGAAACATTGGCTGTCCTCCTTTGTCCTCTTAACTACTAGTGCAACTAGTCTGATCGTGGTCATAACACACTGGGGATCAGATAATCTGGGAGGGGACTCTGAGTAAGTCATTTACCCTGCTGGAACCTTGGATCCCTTATCTGTAAGCCTGAGTCATCTGGGCTGCTCCATCTATGGACCGGAGTTGGGGGAATGGTTACTGGACCTCTCCGAACCTCAACTTTATCATAAATACAACACGGAATCCAACCCTCTGCTCTGTCCACCTCTCAGAGTTCCTGTGCAGATGACAGGACTGACGAACATGAATGTGTTTTGCACCTTGTGTCCTGCAATACGTATCTGAAGAGTAAAGGTTGGGCCTGAATAAAGCCTTCAGGACGCAAGGTTAAACCGCATGGGCAAGTGCATACATCTGTTCAGGCCATTGAGCCTCTTCATGCTATAGTTGCAACTGCAACATGGGAATAATAATTTCCAACTCTTCCGTACTCCCCAGGATTGCTTAGATTGCTTGCATGAAGGAGCCCAAAGGTCTCGGGAAAAGCAGGGCCAGGAATCCAGGGCCATGTGAATCATGGTCATTTTGGTTACTTCTGTGTTCTTGACTCAGGTTTCATTTCTGGATGCCTCGCTGACCTGATCATGCTCAGAACTGCCTCTCCTCTTATATTACCAGCTGATGTAGGTTTGGAGAAAAGCAAAACTACGGTAATATTAAAGCAAGCCCCAAATGTAAAGCAGTAGCCTTTCACTCCCACCAAAATGAAAACCAACCCCCAGAATTAATTATAAAACTAATTAGGCTGTATTTGATCCACTTGTCCTGTTGGGGATACATAAGAAAGCTACTTAGGTGCTTGAAACCTCAGGATGGAGTTGAGATTTGGGAGAACATCAGGGAATCTAGGAACTACATGGAAAAGTGAAGTTCATGATTATTCTCGGAGAAAAGTAGAATGAAACAGAAAGGATCTTTCCGTTAGTTTTTCCTTGGTGGGACATGACATTCATTTGTTCCCTGAGCAGACAGCAAACCTCAGGAAGCACTCAGAGTCTGAAATCTGCAGTGCAAAGGAGCCAGAGGACTCAGGAAGGCTGGCCTGCTTGCTCTTGGGGACCAGCTAGCCAGTGCCCACAGGATCTCTGTGCTCATTGGCAGGTCCCCAAGGAGGCCCTGCTGCCCTGATGCATTATGGCTGGGCCCTGCCCCTGCCCAATGCGCTTTCACTGATGACAACTCACTAGAATTTCTGTGTCCAAGATGCCACGTGAGCCTCAGAACTGGCCTGCAGAAGAGGCTTGCAGTCAGCCCCGCCTCTCAGCATCTGAGGCTTAGAGGGGCCAGGCAGAAAGCTCCACTCAGACCCAGGGCCTCCCCTCCTGGGCAGTGCTCTTCCCATGACACAAGGAAGACACAACACATATAGCCCCAAAAGCCAGAGGGAGAGAGGGAAGGACACTAAAGCAGCGTGATCCATCAGAGCTGGGACTGAGTGAGCCTCTTACAGCCTCTCTTCTACACAGGTGCGAAATTTACAAATGAGGCCAGGAGATTTGCTCAAAGAACACAGCAGGCCTCAGAGCTCACTGTGACTAGTTCCTGGAATAGGGTAGGTGGCATGCTAGCAATGGACGCCAAGAGAGCCTGGTCCAACCTCTGACCCCACAGACCCCTTCCCCAGGCCAAGTCCTCCCACCTTCAGCCATAAACCCCAATCTAGGCCAATGCCCTCTGGGGGCTCAGCACTGTCCGCCCCCAGGGCACCCCAGCTCACTCAGCTTTGGCTCCTGCCACCGCCTGGTTTAAAAAAGCTCCTGCAGTGTTTTCCCTCCCGGTGCCAACGGAGAAGCCCTGCAGGTTAGGATTGAATTCCCGGAGGATGTCTGAAATATAAGAAAGGGAGAGACGTAGTTAGTGAGGACCCCAAAGCAATCTTCAGATTCCGCTAATGAGCACCATTGGTGTTGGGGACAAAGCGGAGTCCCCATCCCACAGTCCTTACTCTTACCCTGCTGTTCTTTCAGCAAGGGAATAAAATATCCCCGTAGACTGTTGCTTAGCCACACGGACAGTAGGTGCCGAGTAAATTATCGTTTAATAAATGTGAGTCTGGGTTAGGTGCTTTCTCATACATTTTTGTCTTTTTCTAAATATGTAAAACTGCATTGAGGTGTATTCCAAGCCACAGAAGCTACCAATTTAAAAGCATATACAGTTTGGTAGCTGTCGGGCAACCATCACGACAATTTCAGGAAGTTTTTATCCCCCCCAAAGAAACCTGTGCCATTCAGCAGGCCCCATTCCCTCCAACCTTCTGGCAACCACTAATTTACCTTGTCTCTAAATATTTGCTTTCGTTATTAAAGGAAGTCATACAACACAACATCTTATGTAGCTGGTTCCTTTCCCTGAGCATAACATTTTCAAAGTTCACCCACATTGTAGCATGCATCAGTGCCTCATTCCTTTTTACTTCTAAATGATATTCCATTGCATGGATATACCAAATTTTATTTATCCATTCCTCAGGTTGATGGCCGTTGAGGTTGTCTCCATATTTTGGATATTATGAACAATGTTGCTATGAATATTTGTACAAATTTTTGTATAGATTTGTCTCTTTTGGATACATATCTAAGAGTAGAATTGCTGGGTCACATAATAACTCTTCTTAACCTTTTGAGGAATTGCCAGGTCTTTTTCCCAAAACCACTGTACCATTTTACATTCCCACTTAGCACTGTATGAAGGCTGTCATTTCTCTGCATCCTCGTTAATACTTACATTTTTTTGTCAATAAAAATGTTTAACAGAGGCTGGAGTGGTGGCTTAGTGGCTATGGTGCTTGCCTGGCATGTACAAGGACGCAAGCTCAAACCCCAGCACCATGTACACAACGAAGGCTTGGAGCAACAAAAGCCACATGAAAAACAAATAAAATTGATTCTCTCTCTCTCTGTCTCTCTCTGTCACTGTCCCTCTCTCTTTTACAAAAAGGTTTAATGAGTACTACTTACAACGAATTATACATAAAATGTAATTATTAAAGCTAAAGACATTCAATTAGTATAACATAACTATTTGAGAATCTGGAGAAACTTACACTAGACATGGTAATCCTGGAAAATGGATAGATTGTGCGTTGAGAGGAGCATAGGCCTAGGCAGTTCTCTGCTAACACTTGGTCTTTTTATTATACCTATGCTGTGATATGGAACAGTATCTCACTGTACTTTTTTTTAAGAGAGAGAGAGAGGGACAGTGAGAGAGAGAAAGAATTAATTTTATTCAGTTTTTCATCTGGTTTTGGTTGCTCTGACACTTAGTTGTATATATGATGTTGTGGTTTGAACCCGGGTCCTCGCACATACTGGGCAAGCGCCGTAACCACTGAGCCACCTCTCCAGCCCGCTCACTGCCCTTTTGATTTGCTCTGATGGCTACTGATGTTCAGCCTCTTTTCATGTGCTCATTGGCTGTCTGTATGTCCTCTTCGAAGAAATTTTATTCAGATCCTTTGCCCATTTTTTTAATTGTATTTTTTTTTGGTGAGTTCCATCAACTTTTTAAATAATTTTTTATTGAGCAGAGTTGAGTTATTGTACAATCATAAATGCATATAATAAAGTAACAATATGATATACATTTATTCTTAAACTAGAATTACCCCCACATCGCCCATACCCCAGTCTCCTGAATCTTCGATATTTTACCCCTACAAGTGATATAAATGCTTAGATTGTGAATTTTTGAGAATTAAATGCTTGCATAAGTATTATTTAGATTCTCAGGAGAGTAAAGAGTGTGCTACATTGCTGATTGTCTCCTTAGATCCCTTCCTATCTCCCTCCCTCTCCCTTGCCTCCACTCCTCTCTTCTCCCCTCCCTCCCATCCCTCCTCATATCTCTATGGTTCCTCTAGATTATGTGTTTCTACGCCTTTGCTGGGTCTAATACATGAGTTTAGCAACCTTTCACCCAAGCCTGGGTTTTCCTTTGCCCACTTTTAATTGGGTTGTCTTTTTATTATTGGCTTATAAGAGTTCTTCATAGTTTCTAGATACAAGTTTCTCATTTGGTATAAGATCAGCAGATATTTCTCTCTTTGGGTTGCTTTGCTTGAAGGTGTCCTTTGAAGAACAATATTTATTTGCCACTTTTACTTTGGGTAGCATATCTAAGAAGACTTTGTTTAAAATAGGATCATGGGGCTGGAGTGGTTGCTCAGTGGTTACCGTGCTTGCTTGGAATGCGCAAGGATGTGGGTTCAAATCCAGGAGGATGCTCTCTAGAATCAAGCACTGTTGGAGAACCCACTTAACACTGGTAGATGAGACTCATTGCTATTGCTTCAATGGAAAAACTGAAATCACTTGATCTTATGGTGTGGATATAATGGAGATAATGTGGAGATAATGCAAGAAATGTTCAGAGGTGGAGTGGTCGGGTTGTAAGAGTCACAACCTAATCAATGGATTAATACATTGCTATGGATTAACTGGGTGTTAATTATAATCAGGGAGGAGTGGCTGGAGGAGGTTGGTCACTGGGGGTCCTTTGGGGTTTATATTTTGTCACTGATAAGTGGAGCTCTCTCTCTCTCTTTCTCTCTCTCTCTTTCTCTCTAGCCCTCTCCTTCCTGACTGCCATGTCCTGAGCAGCTTTCCTCCTCCACACCCTTCCACCATGATGTTTTCCCTCATCTCTGGCCCAGAGCAATGGAATCAGCCATTTATGGACCAAAACCTTTGAAACTGTGAGTGCCAAATAAACTTATCCTCCTCTAAAATTGTTCTTGTCAGGTCTTTAGGTCACAGTGATGAAAAAGCTGATTAAAACACCAGAGCTGTCTGAAAATGGAATGGAGTGTCCTTGGAGGTCGCAGTCCAGCACAGGCTATTCAGCTGTTCAGCAGGAATGTCATAGAAAGGAATCATACGCTGGGTAGGGCAGGAACTCCCTGGCTCATTCAGTCATCTCTGCCAGGAACATTCCATCCCCTTTCCTTACCTGAAAGAGTCTAGTTCTTGAAGCTCCTCTTCAGAAGAGAGTTAGTAGTCTTCTTATTTATTTCCTCATAAGCTTTGTGCTTGGCTATCATTATCAGTTCACTGATAGCCATGCCTGTCTTTAGGGAGTCATGTCCCCAAAGAGACTTTAGTGACATCATCAGGACATTGTTCTCCTATTTCCCAAGAACCCAGCAATGGAGTGTCTGCCGGCTTAAACAGAATAGGGGTTTGGGCGGAGGTTCTTTTTTGACATTCTCATAAATGTCTAACACATTTCTATATAGTTATTTCTCCTAGAATAATTCAACCCCTACAATCAAATTATCTTTGCATCTCTAGCAAAGAAAATTCTGAATAGCTGACATTCCACTGGGTGAAGCTTGTGGGAGGGGGTCCACCTTAGAGATGACATTGCCTTAATCTTTTGTAAATCACTTCGGCAAATGATCTTAAGCCAGATGATTTCCAATCATCTTGTCCACAATGACATCCTGGGAATGAGGAAGCCCAGCAAACTGTTGTAAATGTTGGGGCATGTCACACCTGACCTAATCATGCTCACAAAAGTGTCCCAAACCATCTCCTAGCAGTCTGGGAGCTTATTTATAGCTCTTGTGCGTAGACTAGAAATCAAGAGGACAGGGCGTATTGTGGCACAAAACTGTACCTATATAAATGCAATATGATATGCCAATAACCCTAACAGATAGCAAATGTAAAGTCTGATCAATTCTGCCTACGTGAAGATTAGCATCCCTAACATCAAAGTCTCAGTGATTTAAAATGTGGCTCATGCTATTCAGAAGCCTGAGGCAGGAGGATTACAAGTTCAAAGCCAGCCTGGGCAACTTAGTGATGCCCTAAGAACCTTAGTAAGATCCTATCTTAAAACGAAAATGTGGCTCAGTGGTAGAGTGCCCCTGCATTCAGTTTCTAATACCATAATATACATATACATGTATATATTTTATGATATATAACATTTTATAGTATATAATTTTTATTAAACATAATTTTTTAAAAGGAAGTGGTTGGGGGACGGGTGCAGCTCAGTGGTAAAACACTTGCCTAGCATGTGCAAGGCCCTGGGTTCAATCCCTAGTACCACAAAAATGAATAAATAATTCAAATAATTTCTTAGCTCCTAAAGATATATTACAGAGGAAATCTAAGAGAAAAGTTAACGCAAGTTAGACTAGCTGAAAGGCAAAATTATTAGCCAGAAGACAGGAAGGTGAAATAATTCAACATGAACACTTCCTGCAAGAGTTTGGGCAGGAAGTTTAGCGCTGCGATGTGTCTATAGAAAAGCAAATCAAGAGATGAGTAAGACAAGACCCTTCAGAGAATGTACCAGGCTTAAAAAAAATCATTCCAAGCAGGTTGCTGATGAAGCAATTAAGGAAGAAGTTAAGCTCCAAACACAGCAGTGTTTGCCCAGCTGAACAAAGCAGCCTTATCTCTCACGGCTGCCGTCACAACATTCATAAAGCAACACACGGAAGCCCGTGCCTCGCTCTGTGGTTTCCCATGTTCTGCTCCGAATGAATGGCAAAGGGGAGTGGGTTCCCATCCTTTTCTTCTTTTTTGAATCGTTTTTTAATGACCTGCGCTAAGATTTGGTTCAAGCTCTTTTTCCCTCTCTTACTCCTCCTTGGACAAGGACAATTTCTCCTCCCTCCCCTTTTTTCTCCCTCCCTTCTCCTCCTTCTTTAAGACCCCCAAACTCCAAGGTTTTAATCCCACTCAAAAAGCCGGCGGCGGGTGGCAGCCTCGGAGACGCAGCGCCCCCTACTGCACGCAGCTGGCTCCTGCCGCCCGCGCTCCGCTCCAGGGCTCAGGTGCACCCAGCCCACCACAAGGCACCCAGGCTGCGCTACTCACTCGCCAGGGTGATCACGGTGCTGATGTTCTGGTCTCCACCGATACTGTTCATGGGAACCAAGAAAGAAAACGAAGATTTAAAATGCCAGCGATGCTGAAACGCTTCAGTCCCAACCAGACAGACCTTTCCTGAAAAACAGCCGGAGGGCTGGTGCTCTCCCAGCATGTAGGTAAATGACTAAAAAGCAAACCAGAACACACCGCTTTTCCTTCCCCCCAAACCCCACATCCAAACGGAAAACGGACTTCAACTCGTGACCGCTTTGGTTGCTTTTTAACCATGAGCTCTGACATCCTGGCAAGGGGTACTAAATTGGTCCCCCAGACTCTGCTTTCCCAAGGTACAGTGGCCACTCTTCCACCAACTGCAGCCCAATTAGCAGCCACAGCTGCGTGTTAACTATTACTAGTGAAAATACAGTTTTTAAATCTTTGCCCTGTTTACCTTTTTCTTCCTGTTTAGCTTGGAAAAATCATTTTTTTTAAAGCTCATGTTCTAGGGGCTGGAGTGGTGGCTGGACAGTTATGGTGCTTGCCTGGCATGTGCCAGGATGCAGGTTCAAACCCCAGCACCACGTACACAATGAAGTGTCCCAGCAAAGAAACTAAATACAATTGATTCTCTCTCTCTCTCTTCTCTCTCACTATCCCTCTCTTAAAAAAAAAAAAAAAAAAAACAAAAAGCGCATGTTCTAAAGAGTGAATCGTCTCCCAATCCAGTGCTAAAATTCCAAGGAGACCAAAGGCCAATGGCTCTCTAGGCATGGAAACAGATGGCATTGACTAGAGTCTCTGCTTTTCTATATCCCCTTGTTCTATGACAAGGTACACCTGGGAACATATAAAAGGTTCCCCAAATGTTCAGGGTTTAACTCTGTGCAGCAACATGAGGGGAAAAGCCATGGATTCTTCACTTGGGTTAAGGCCCATGTGGGATGGAGATATCAGAATCCAGGCTGAGAAAATACCAACACATGGTGTCAGTCCTGCCCACCGAAGCTCGTGGCAGTGGTTAGATTGCAGGTAGAGCAGGCTCAGCCTGCCTGAATAAATATGTGATGGGTGAATGAGGCAATTAGGGCTCAGGAACCGCTGGCTTGGTTTCTTGTTCTTTTATCACCTGGCTGTGTGATCTTGGACAGGTTATTTGCCCTCTCTAGAGTCTTGCTTCCTTTGTAAAATGAAGGCTATTTATAATGTTATCATCTTCCATGTAGACCTACTCTGTGTCAGGCACTTAAATTCTCTGTAATCATTAGATAGTGCTTGTGCAATAGTATTATCACTGTATCCAAGATACAGGCTCAGAAAGGTTAAGGTCACAGGTAGCTGGTTAGGTGGGACTCAGGAAAAAACTCCAGTTCTCAAGGCCAGGATCCATTCATCATTCAGTACACTGCCTTCTTCTGAGATTACATCACAGAGGGAGAAACAGAACAGAGGAGCATTTCCAATCCAAAGTTCATGTGGTTTATCCTCCAAGCTCCTGTTCAGAACTTACCTCCTATATTTAGGAATATAGGAGTTTGGAGAAACTGATAAATACCTTCCTCAAATTGACCCTAGCAACCTGTCACAGAACAGAACTAGGAAGCCCATCCCTTGCTTTCTAGAAAGTTCCAGGATCTTCCGGGCCCTGATGTGCTCTCACTCACCTCCAAGACAGGCCCCGGTACTGCGTCAAGACATCAATGAGGTTCCAAGGCTTGGATCCAGCCCCATTGCCTGCCTGAGAGGGAACAGTGAGGCATGAGTTCCCCTGGCCCCCAGCTTCCTGCCAGCCAGAGGTCCACGTTCTCATCCTGGCCAGCACCACCTGGGTGCTCTCTGGACTCTAGATCTACAGGGCGCCAGGTCTGTAGGCACTTCCTGCCTGAGCTCCCCCTGGAAAAGCCTGGCGCAGTGCATATGCTGAGAAGCCTGTCTGGATGGAGCCCAGGAGCAGGCTCAGAAGGAGGCTGTGGCCTGCGTTCTCCAAGGGGGCCTGCGTCAGGGCCCTGTGTGCCTGAGTGTTTGAAGCTGTGAAATCTATTGTAGAGGGAAGCGTGCCATAATGCCTTCATATCCTTACGTCTCATTCATGTGTAGCTTCAAATCAGCAATAAAATGAAACCCCGTGTTTCTTAGTTCAGCTGCACTAGAAGTAGGGCCTTTAAAACCCAGTGTGACCCTCTCTCCAGGTGCGTGTCCTTAGCCTGAAGCATGCTCTTTCCGAGCAGAGTCGCTCCAAAGGGTGTATTAAGAGGTCCCCAGGGGGGCTGGAGTGGTGGCTCCGTGGTTGCGGCACTTGCCTGGCATGCACAAGTACACGGGTTCAAACCCCAGCACCCACGTACACAACTAAGTGTCAGAGCAATGAAAGCCATGTGAAAAACTCAATAAAAATCAATTCTCTCTGTGTGTCCCTCTCTCTCACTTTCCTTCTCTCTTAAAAAAAAAAAAAGAGGTCCCCAGGGTTTGCTCCCCATTCTCCTGTGCCCAATTCCTATACTGCCTGCCAGGTATGTCACACTCAAAGTGCTGCCTCCCCAGGACATCCTGAGCAGCTGTGTGATGTTTTTACTGGGGGATTTGAACAGGTGCACTGAACCATCCAGTCACATCCCTGGTCCTTTTTATTTTATTTTATTTTACTTGATCTATTTGGTACCAGGGATTGAACCAGGTCTTGCTACCTTTGTAAAATGAAGGCTATTTATAATGATATCACCTGCCATGTAGACCTACTCTGTGTCAGGCACTTAAATTCTCTGTAATCATTAGATAGTGCTTGTGCAATAGTATTATCACTGTTTCCAAGACATAGGCTCAGAAAGGTTAAGGTCACCAAGCTGGGGATGTGGCCCTTTTTATTTTTTATTTTGAGACAGGGTCTCCTAAGTTGCTTAGTCCCTTGCTAGGTTGCTGAGGCTGGCCTTGAACTTGTGATCCTCCTGCCTCAGCCTCCTAAGTCACTGGGATTACAGCTGTACGCCACCACACCTGGAAACCTGTGTGATTCTTTTTTTTTTTTTTAAAGAGAGAAGGACAGTGAGAGAGAGAGAGACAGAAAGAATCAATTTTTATTGAGCTTTTCATATGGCTTTTGTTGCTCTAGCACTTCATTGTGTACGTGGGTGCTGGGGTTTGAACCTGTGTACTTGCGCATGCCAGGCAAGCACTGTAACCGCTGAGCCACCGCTCCAGCCCCAGCTGTGTGAGTCTTGACAGCCCCATTTTCCTGAGACCATCTTCCAGGAACCCAAGGCTTGGCAGGAGGTAGCTGGGATGAACAGCGTATGAAGGTACCAAGGGCCAGCCTGCAGGGGCACCTTTGGGTGAGGTGTTGCTGAGGGCCATGGAGGAGGCTGCTACAGCACAGGGTTAGGATCCTGGACTCAGGGTCAGGATCCCTGGGTTCCAGACTGGTTCTAGGTATACAAGTTGGGTGGCCTTGGGTACTCACTTCACCTCACCTGCTGCACCTTCTTGTGTGGTGATGCTCACCATATTAATACCACTATATTGGCTGGAGAGCCCATGCTCTATTGACCCTGGGGACAGCAACTGGACTCTGTAATAGTGACTGAATGGGCGGGTGCTTGTGTCTGGGAACCTTTGGAATTCCCTACCCAGGCTCTCTAAGGGCCTGATTCTGTTCTTTGTGAGGTATAGAGTGTCACCTTGGGGCAGCTGCATAGCTTTGGAACCTCCTTCCACCAACTCCAGTTTCCTTGTCCCACCCCTCCCTGCCCCGTTAACTCTTGCCCTGTCTCATGGCCTTTTCACCCTCTCCTCAGCACTCTCCCTGACTTTCCTACGTGGACAAAGCAGAGCACAGGGTCTGAAGATATTCCACACCATGGCCAGGAGCCTGAGCCAACGCTGTCCCACACTGAGGGGCTGTGCCACTTGGGATGGGTTACTTCTACCACCCACACTCCCTCAAGGGTCCTTCCACCTCCTGTTCTCCCTTTCACTCGGGCACTGGGAGGAAAATGGGAGATTAGAGTAGAGGCAGAAAAATGCACAAGGAATGCGGGAGAAGAAAGGGGAGGGCCTGGCAATTAGGACTGGAAATGGCATTTAAAAGTCAGGAGTGAGCCTGGTGTGGTGGCGCATGCCTGCAATCCCGTCTGCTCCAGGGGCTGATGCAGGAGGATCGCAGGTTCAAAGACAGCCTCCGCAACTTGGCGAGGCCCTGAGTAACTTAGCAAGACCCTTCTCAAAATAAAATATAAAACAGGCTGGGGATGTGGCTCAGCGGTTAAGCACTTCTGAGTTCAATCCCTGGTACAAGAAAAGAACCAGGAGGGAAGCCTCCTCTCTCCATTTCCCTCTACACACTCTCATGTCTGTCAAAACCTCCCCTCCCACCCATTCCTTCTAAAATCAGAGTAACTTACTGTGAGAGAGTCGCCCATGGCACCAATGACCTTGATGTCAGCTGGCTTCAGCCTATGAGCTGAGAATACAAGCTGGAGTGAATAGCAAATAGGGATTCCAGGAAAGCTCTGGACTATCTCCCCTGAAAGCCAATGAACTTCTTCCAGGAAAAAAGGAGAGAAAATCAGTGTATAGCAACACACCTTAGATGATCTGAAAACCAGTTCTGCCAATATGGTCAGCAACAGCAGAATGAAGGTCACCTCCCTGGGGCATCTGGACACAGGAGCTTGGAGCTGAGAGGGAGACCCTGCTCTAACAGGGGATCTTCTGCTTTGTGGGTGACATGGATGCTACCAGGTGATTTATGAGTAAGTAGGGAATTGCTGTGGAGAACCAATCAATGCTTCATCTATTCTAGGCTCTGATGGTATTTGGGATAAAATGTTATATCATTCTATAAAAGAGCAACTCAGTTTCTCTACAGTGAAAAGGGAAATGCTTTTACACCACGGATGGTTTTTAATCAAGGTGAAAGTCACACAGCATAAACTATTTTAAAGTGAACAGTTCATTGGCATTTAGGACAATCATATGTTATACAAACTATAGCACTGTCTGGTTCCCAAACATTTCATTACCTCAAACAGAGACCCTGTGCCCATCAAAAAAAATCACTCTCCATTCCCCCTCCCCCCAAAATCACTCTCCATTGTCCCCTTAGCAACAAAATATCTACTTTTTTTGTCTATGAATTTACCTACTCTGTATGTTATATAAATAGATTATACAATATTTGACCTTTAGTGTCTGGCTTCTTCTACTTTGAGTAATGAATTCAAGGTTCAACGATGTAAGTGCATATAGCTATACTTCCTGCCTTTTATAGCTGAATAGTATTACACTGCATAGATATGCCTTACTCTGTTTACCCATTCATGCACTGATGGGCATTTGTGTTGCTAGACACATCTGTGTGCAAGAATTTGTTTGAAAACTACTTACAATTATTTTAAGTATATACCTGAGAGTAGAATTGTTGAGTCATATGATAATTCTTTGTTTAATTTTTTTGTGGGGGCTACTGGGGATTCATCTCAGGGGTGCTTTACCACTGAAGTACATCCCCAGCCCTTTTTTTAATTGTTAATTTTGAAACAGGGTCTCACTAAGTTGCTGATGGTTTCACTAAGTTCCCGGGGCTGGCCTTGAACTTGTGATCCTCCTGTCTCAGCCTTCCAAGTTGCTGGGATTACAGGTGTGCACCACTGCCATGATTAACTTTTTTTTTTTTTTTTTTTTAAGAAAGAGGGACAGGGGCTGGAGCAGTGGCTCAACAGTTACAGCGCTTGCCTGGCATGCGCAAGTGCACTAGCTCAAATCCCAGCACCATGTACGCAACGGAGTCTCAGAGCAACGAAAGCCACATGAAAAACAATAAAATAAAAATTGTTTCTCTTTCTTTCTCTCTCTCTCTGTCAATATCCTTCTCTCTTAAAAAAATAGAGAGGGACATTGAGAGAGACAGAAAGAGAGAATTAATTTTTATTTAGTTTCTCATGTGGCTTTCGTTGCTCTGACACTTTGTTGTGTATGTGGTGCTGGCGTTTGAACCTGAATCGTCGGGCATGCCTGGCAAGCTCCATAACCACTGAGCCACGGCTCCAACCCCTATGATTAACTTTTTGAGGAAGAACCACTAAACTGTTTTTTATGGAATTTTAAAATTTTCAAACCAATTTTTAATTTCTTAATTTTCAAAGAATCTTTTGCATTTTAGCACACACTGTCATGTGGCTAAGTAGCTATTCACTCCTGCAACAAGCATGTTGAACACCAGGCAGTGACTGGCTATACCAGGGACCATGTAGTGACCAGAAATGGAGAAGGTCCTCCAGCAGCTCACAGGCTATGGAGAGTGTTGGGGGGGCATCCGTACTTATAGTAATAGTTCATGGCTTGGTAAGCACTGAAGGAGGTACAAAGTGATAAGAAGGTCCAGAGCTGGAGAGATGAGCGCCCCTCGGGGAAATAGCGAGATGGGCGTGAGCAAGGGCAAGGTGGGTGAGAGCGAGGGAGAAGTGGGTGGTGGATGGAATAGTAGAGCAGGCGCAATAGAGAAAAATGTGTGTCTAAGAAGTAAAGTTAATTGTACAATTTGATTTCAGAGAAGGGCTTCTAGAGAAGATGAACCAAAAAATATAACACTGGAAAGGTAGATTAACATGACTATTACTATGTATGTAGTTACATACATACTCACATGTGCCTGCCTTACATATATGTATCATGCTTACACACACATGTATATATGCCTTCTGTCTCACACAGATATCAACATGAATCCAAATACATTTTGGGAACCACACTTAGAACTCCTCATGCCGTGTATAGCTCAGTCCCTCAAGGCATAAACTTACCTCCCACTCCCCAAACACCTTATTCCCAAGGTCATCCTGGCTTCACCATGGTTCCATCTTTGTTCTCACACATGCTCTCTGTCATCCCTGGTGGTACAGTGTTGCTGTACTAAAGTGTTAAGAGTTTCCATGCCTCAGAAGAAACCTAACACAGTGTTAGCTAACATCAGCGACTGGCCCACCCTGGGGCAAGAAGCCCACCATTTCAGCCGCCGTTGCTTAAGATGGATAACCTCAAGCTGTCTTCAGGCCTCTGGGGCGGCTTTCTTTGCTGAGACACATGTGACACCTGCAGTGAATCACAGGCAATCCTTTTTGGCATAGCTGGACTACATCCAACCCCTAGCACCCCTCAACATCCGAGTCATGGTCTAATAATGATGCCTTCATAGGAGGCAGGACAGCACTCAGTGGGTGAGATGCTCAGAAGCACCTTTAGGTCTTGTCTCCTGTGGAGATGTCTCAGCCACCTCCTTCCATGCTGTCTGTACAGAGAGAACTGCCATGCCCGCTGAACATTTGCTCTCCTTGGAAATCTCTGCTACTTCCTATGGCAGGACTCACGCAGACACGAACGTGGTTCTGAGTGCATGTATGCAAAATATACAGATTAGCATTCCTGAAGCTCGTTCATGCATCAGTCAACTGTGAGCAGCTGAAGCTCGGGTGGCTGGGTCCGCCTCAGAATTTCTGACACAGTAGGTCTGGGGTGGGTCCAAGAATTTACATGTCTAACAAATTCCCAGGTTCTGCTGATGCTGCCAGTTCTGTCTGGGTACCACATTTTGAGAACTAATGATAAGGATACTTTTTATTTTCAAAGCTGTTGACAGTGGTATCTTTTGCACTTGTAGATGAAAGGACAAGGGCCATTTCTCCCATGTCTATGTACAAATTGTCTCTTGGCTCACACACAACTGGAACCACCGTCGCTAAGCCTGAGGGTAGGTTTTCAGTTCTGCCTCTTAGATTCTAGCCACTGAGAGTCCTTCTGAGTCCTCGCTCCTCCCCGTCACCATGCCTTGAATCCAGCCTTACACATGTGCGTGTGCACACACACGCCCTTCCACATAATTATAGACTACTTGGCCCTTTCCAGCCTGCCATAGCTACACTATGTGATTAAAAGAACAATATCAAATCACAAAGCCAGCTGCTGGCATTAGCACACATCTACAGGAGGCTAAGCTCAAGAACTTGAAAATGACCTCTTCTTGAAGGAATCAGGCTATGGGGAAAAAAAAGCAACAAAATGGAAAATAAGTCCCCTCCTCTAAACCCAATAGTGGATTATTTTAGCTCCTACAAATGATAGTAAATCACTATATTCTTATGGCCACAATAGAATGAATTCTATGAACATGAGTTGATAGGCAAAAGTTAAGGGAAATCTTTAAAGGTCTGGTAAAGTGTGGAAGAGATGAACAGATTTGCTTCAAAAGCTTAATCATTATAGTTTGCTAAAACGGTGGCCTAAAGTGACTATTCCATTCTCTAAATCTGTTTCTGTGTATGTGTGTGTGTGTGTGTGTGCGCGCGCACACGCACAAGCCATTAGTGTGTAGAAAAAGAGAGAGAGAGAAGCAGATTGTTTCCAGAGGGGGTTCTCTAGTTGATCATTTGGAAGGATTCTCAGCAAGAAATAAATCAAATGAGGTTAGCCTGGGTGGGAGGAGTTGGCTTATCTGGGATTTTACTGTTATGATAGAATCCAGAGCATTCCATTGATTTAATTTTCTGTAGACCTTGATTTGAATTTTATAATGTCATCATATACGACAAAGACACAGTCTTGGAAATACAGCAAAGCACTTTAGAAATTGCTCTCCTTGGAAAGAGACCTATTTAGAGATAAGATTAAACTTGTGTAGAGTGATTAGCTAAACATTATCTGGTACAAGCTGTCCATTACCTTGAAAGAAGTTGATAAACACATCATTAACTCACTGAGATTTCCAGAGAAGGAACCTTTTATCAGAAGGCCCTCTGAGTTCTGATGAAGTATCATTAATAGCGAGGAAACTGCAGTTATTTTATAAAACAGTGCAAAATCATTTCAATGGAAGCCACTTTGGTCTGGTTGATTTTTTAGATCTTTTTCAACTCTGAAAATTGGTTTAATGAATTACAAAGTGTAATTCAGAGTCATTCAACAAACATGTACTGTGCCTATCATGGGCTGAGGCATTGGAGGTATGAAGATAAGGTGACCAGTTCTGAGATGTGTATCAGAACTGGCATGACTGCAAACAAGATCTCCAAAAGAGGCAAATAACTCACTAGAAACATGATAACTATCAAATGGAAATAATGCGGTGGCCCTGTGCTTCCTTATGAATCCTCTCTCACTGATCACAAGTATGGTAGAACAGGTATGTTCGGTCATAGATCAATAGCACAATAATAAAACACACTTTCAGTAATCGGTGGTCATTTTTCTGGATGCCATTTTCCAGATGGGACTCAACAGTGTGGCCCAATGCTCATGTCAGAGAGCTCCCCTCCAGGGTGGAGGGACCCAGTGTTCTGGTCTCCTGTTACACTGGTTAATTCAGGGAACCCTCAATCTACGTGTGTGTTTATTCAAATAGAAGAATAGAAGTATCACCAGGAGATCTCCAAGATTAAGGTCTTTAGATTTCTTGCACTTTCATCTTCCAGAACCAATAAACACAAAGTTCTTCAGAGGATAAAGAAGAGGTTCACATGTTATCTGGTTGTCAGATGATGTGATACGTCCAAATGGATTGGTTGTCATGACAGAGACATAATTCAAAAAGATTGCAAAATGCTTTATAAATTACCCTTTCAGAAAGATAAGATTTAAAAGGATTGATTGTATTTCACTGTAAAAAGTGTGGCTATTAAAACATTCAGATTGCTATTTTATCAGGTACATATATACCCGTATCTATATCTGTATATTTGAGTATGGATTTTTACCACAGGAGAGCCCATGTAGGAGGCTGATCATTTTTTTCCGCTATAAGTCCAGGTGGTAAACTAACCAGTAAGAATGAATTGTCACCAAGGATGGGAACAAGAAGTCTAAAGAGAAATTCATGTGTAAGATCTGTATCACTTCTAGGAGTTGGATGTGATTTGTCCCCTAAAGATTCAAGTGCTGAGGCCTAGGTCTTCAGTGTGGTGGTGTTATTTTAAGATAAGGGACCTAGCACAAGGTAATTAGGTCACTGTGGGCATTGCCTTTGGAAGACATGAATCCTGGTTTTGCAAAGTAAATTAGTGAATTAGTTCTCATGTTGTTATAAAGTGAGGTCACCCCCACATGCTTGGCCATGTCCACACATGACCAATTCCCTTCCCATTTCTCCACCACTTTGTGACCCAGTGAAGGGGACATCCCCAGAGGCTGAAGAGGTAGGTCACTTGATATTGGATACTTAGATTCTCAAACTGTGAGTAGATAGACCTCTTTTCTTTTTAAGTGTTCAGCTTCAGGTGCTTTGATATAGCAACAGAAAACAGACTAAATATAAAAACCTATTTTACTACCTTATGGAATAGTCAGTATCAAGATTTTTAACTTACTTGCCAGTCATTTGGCTTAATCTGAGTGTGCAAAGCTAAGACGTGTGTGAAGGTCAAGCTAAGCCATGGTATTTCTTTGCTGTACTTGCAGCACAAGAAGTCAATATGACTACAAAGACTTCAGCAATGGAGTCCCTTGTAGGCACTGTGGCATCTGCAAACTTCATTTTCTGTCTTTTGATAATCTTAAAGCTATGATCATCAGCAATAGATCAACTAGAACATAAACTCCTAGCAGACACACAGGAGGCATGGAACAATTCTCTAACAAATGAACAAGTGAACAAATGAAAGAACACATCCAGGCACTCTCCAGGACCAGGCATGGGGACCCACAGCACTGATGCTCTTGGACTAATGTTCTGAGTCACGTGAGCTACCGCATGACATTACCTGGGCCACGGGTATATAGCCTTCACTCTCGAGCTGCCTCGATTAGAAGACCAGGTGCAGTCCTTGGGCAGCTCCTCTTTAGGAAGGTTGCCAATGACTGCCTAGAACCTTCCACGAGTCCCACATGCAGAGCCCATCAACAGACATTTTAGAAATAATGAGCATAGCATGCTGTCCTGCACCATGCAGCATTCTAGTGCATTCTGCATGTAATCAGGGTGGGGACTGTAGACAGTCTTCTGCTTTCTGTTTAAAGGTACTGGTACTTTCATGGAGAACACAGTCATCGCTCAAAGCTTCCAGTCAGGGACAGTGACCTCAATTCATTCAATTTCCTTTGGTTTCCTTGCAGAATGTGGTCTAGCATGGGATCAGTGTTCAATAATGCTTCCTGGTAAGGATGCTATCATATTTATGCATGCCCTGATAAATACACACAGAGAGCTATTTCTATTGTCCCTGAAAGTTCCCTCAGGAGTAGTTAGGGTTCTGTGGGATCAGGATCCCTAGCTATCCTAAGGGTGCTCTGACTTGGTTGATTTCAGGCTGCAAATGAGTTTAACATTCATGGATGCAAGCTGTGTACCTGAGGTGGGGACCGTGTCGGAGGGATCCTTGTCAGGACATATGATTTCTGATCCTTCTCTCACCTGAAATGAGACACATAGAGAAATAAGAAGAAATGGATCTTACTAAGTTGGAAACTGGGTCAGAAGGGGCCTCTATTTTGGAAAACATTCCTTAAGATACAAAATCAAAACAAAGACAAAAACCAAAAAATCCTTGGTGACGTTTAAGATTCTGCCTTTCCTTCCTGCCTCAGCCCGCAGTCTACAACATGCTTTCCAAGCGCTTCCGAGCCTGCTGCCTCCTCTCCAGCTCCTCCTCCTTGGCCTGAGCTCAAGCCTTGGTTATTTCTCATCCGGAACACTGCAGCTTTACCCAGTGCCACCGGCTCCTGGCCCTGGGCTTCTGCCTCTGAGTGTGGTCTCTCTTAGTAGAATACAGCGATGGCTCTCCCTGCCCAAGCTCTCAGTGAAGCCGGGAACTTTGGTCTGCACTCTTGATTCTGTGTTCCTAGAACCCAGAACAGAGGCTGGTACACTAGATGCTCAACAAGTATTTGTTTGTTGAACAAGTAAAGTAGTACTGACCTCAGCATAAAGTTATTCTCCCCTCTGCAGCCCAAGAGGCCTCCTGCCATGCTAACCAAGGTCTCCAGGCTCTGCCACACCTCCAGACCTGTGCCAAAGCCTTGTCCCCTTCCTTCCATCTCCCTGCCTCACCTTAGCCATCCTTCACGGCCAAGGTCGTGGGGATCCTTAGGAAAGTCTTCTTCAGCTTAATATCTGAGTTCTGTTTTCTTCTTCTGTGCTCCCAGAACACCCCACAAAAACTTTAATTTACAGTCCTTAGCATATTGTGCTATAATTGCTGATTAACTTAGGTTTCCCTACCAAACTCTTGGAACAAGGAATGTCCCAAGACAGGCTTTTATCTCCCATGCCTGGAATCTGTCTATCTGTCTATTTATGCCTTCAATGAATAGTTATTGAGTACTGGCCCTGAGTCTCTGCCCTCGCTGAGCCTGCATTTAGAAATGCACAACCTATATTTAATAAATGTGTCCCGAAGGAATTTATTACTCCCTCATGATAATAATAGCAATACTTCTATAGGACCAATGCCAGAAAATATTATAAGTGCTTTCTGTTTATTAACTTTTGTGATTTTATAACTCTGTAGTAGAATGATTTCTATCACTATTTCCCAGATTAAAAAAAAAAAAAAAAACAAAACCCGAGGCATGGAGAGGTCAAGGATCTTGCTCCCTGATATGCAGCTAGGAAGCAGAGTTCAGAGCCAGTTATCGTCCCCTGCTGCGTCATGCTGCCTCATTCCTGCGCCTCACTAGCATGATACTGTGTAGAAAGCGTGAGGCAAGTCAACAGGCCAAGAGGCTTTCACACGGGGTCTCAGGGTGGAGGTCCATGCCTCCAACTTAGCATTCACCACCTGGAGTAAATGTTACCCACTAGTGAAATAGGGAGGCAGGGTTAGGACCTAATTCGACCTGGCCCACCTGGGTCCCCAGTTCCCTGAGAACAAAGACATCGACCTTTAAGTTTGTTCCTCAGAGGAGTGCAGAGGGCCCTGTCCAATCTCCACAGGTATCAGAAAGTCCACAAGACATAAGTGAGTGTGACGCCTCTGTGGGTGTGGAGCGGCTCCTAAGGCCTTTTGGTCCCCACACTGTCTGATTCCAGACTTCACCACATTTCTCTGCCCCTTCCTAGCTTTCTCATCAGGTTAAGGGCTCAGATGAGTTTAGAAGAGCTTGTCAGGGAGTTGGAAAGCGTCTGAGGAACCTCATCTTGCATTCAACAAATTGGGAGCAGGCAGTGCCACACAGCACAGATGCCAAAGGAGCTGGTGCCGAGGTGGTCCTGAGAGGGTATCGTAGGAAAATCTGCCTCCAGACACCAGAGGAATATCCACACAGTAGATCTGTCACTTTCTCCCAGCCTGCCATGACTGAATTTCAGATGTCCGTGGCAGCCTTTGGCACTCTGCAGCCCTCAGTGTGCCCAGAGGCCGGTGGAATTCCAGGACGTAAAGAACCACATGGAGGGTTCCAAAGACTGGGCGAGGCATGTGGCTCCTGGTTCATCTGCTTATTTGTCAATCACAGAAGACCCTTCCTTACCTCAAGCTTCCCTTGGGATTTTTGCAGCCTGGTCTGGTAGACGCTATTCCTGTAGGTAAACAGATAGGGGCTCTCCTGCAGGGAAACAGAAGATGTTGTAACCATGACCCAGAAATTTGTATTCCGTACTAATCAGGGCTTATCGCCATCCAGCAATACCTTTGGGCAATGTGGAGCATTCACATTATCCTTTAATGATAACCAAACCATTGAGCGGGTCTTCTTCCCTCTGAGCCCATTCATTCCTTCAAGGAGCTCACTGACACCTTGAAATGCCTCATTTGAAAGTCAGCGTCTCTGCCCTTCTCTACCGGGGGCTCCCAGGCTAAGCATATCTCAATAAGAAGAGAACTTAATTTTAAGCTTCTTGGCAAGCAAAGTCAAGAGGAAAACAAAGTGAATTATGTACTCCTTATTGCCTAGTAACAAAAAATTTACCAATTCATCAACAAAGCAAAAAATATAGCTAGTATTAAGATAGAAGGCATCTCATTTGTTTTCTGTCATTTTCTCCCCCACTTCTTTGGCAACATGAATTGTATACCTACTACAAATCAGGTGTGTGTTCAAGACACACCCGCAATGACTCACTTTCATGACACGTAGATGCTCAACTTCCCTGCCTCCTTCTCCACCCAGAGGTAGAGGAAGGGCCGGAAATGGCATCTGGGCACAGAGTCAGGGAAATGGTAGGTGAGCAGGCCATCACTTGTGGCCAGGTGAGCAGTGACTTTGCCCTGTGCCTCTCAGTTCTTCTAGGATTGCTTTCATGGCCGTGAGTGCAGATCTTAGGGCAGCTGCATGTGCAAAGCTGGGCCCAGACCCGGGACCCTCAGGGGTTAGCGTCTCAGTCAGGGAAGACCCCACTTCTCAGCAAAGTCACTTGATCCCTCACCACTCCCCTCCCCTGCCCACCCCCTCCTACCTGAGAAGGACATTTCACTGGCTTCTTCTCTGTTGGGCTGAGTGGCTCATCTTTCTGTCCCACTGGTTCCATCTAGAAAATATGATGACTTTAGAACAGAAGGGTCTTGTGCAGGTAGCAGCCCTACGTGGTACTGCTAAGAGAGACTCCTTGATATTTCTCAGTTCCACTCCGGACCAGCAGCATCAGTGCTACCTGGAACTCATGAGAAATGCAAATTTCCAGCCCCTGCCCCAGACCTACTAAGTTGGAAGTTCAGGGCTGGGGTGCAACCCTCAGTGTTGTATCAAACACCCTGGGGATCTCAAGGCTCTTTCAAGTTTGAGAGCCACTGTGTGAGACAAATCAGTGGGTTCTTGACATTAAAGGGACTTCCTAGCCCCTCCCTCCTGACAGTATAGGAAGAGGACCTGAACGCCCAGCTAGCCCCACAGCTAGTCATAGCTAGACTGTGACCCTGTGTCCTGGATCCAGATCCTCACAGTGGTTCACACAGCTCCTGATCACATGGGGTCCAGTATCCAGGTTGGCTTTTTGTCCTGTCCAGCTGCCTGGACTTGGGGAAGCTCCGTGATTAAGTTTCTCTTGGATCAGAGAACAGGTTCAGGAAAGAAGGGCAAATCACGGGCTTCTGGGTAAAGCATGCGTCCTTGCCTCAGTCCTCCATCTCATGTCCATCACCCACATGTGTGCAAGCAATGTATCGCATTCTCCAGTAGGGAATGAAAACCTCTGCTCTCCACCATTTACACAGCCGCAGGAGAGGCAGGTTACGGGGCCTGGGTCAAGTCAATCCCACATTTTTAACCAGGATGCAGAGACATGGTGACATGGAACACAGGTCAGCCCCCACACTCAAACAACCAAGGTATCCAGCAATTTAGGAATGAGTGGTGCGGTACCAACTCTACACAGGCCCTAAGTACTTCAACGAAAACCAAGAAGGCTACTAACAGCACAGACTGAACGCGCATGGTGTAAGCTGGGCACGATGGCACATGCCAATAACCCTAGCAACTCTGGAAGCTAAAGCAGGAGGACCACAAATTCAAGGCCCTGAGACAGGGAGACCCTGTCTCAAAATAAAATTTATAGAAGGGCTGGGGTGTGGTTCACGGTAGAGCACTTGCCTAGCATGCTTGAGGGCCTGGCTTCCAACTCCAGTGCAAAAGCTGTTGGTGCAGTTTTGGGACCACTGCTCTCCTTAGAGCAAGACTGAAGGCACGCTTGACGGAGTCCAAAGGCATGAGGCCAGGAGAGCCTTCGTGACAAGGCTCGCTTAGGCCAAGTGCAGACGCATGCACAGGTCACAGCGGTCCTGTTCCTTACCCTAGCCTAAGATGAAGCAGTTGCTCACTCAGGGATGTTTTGTTCCACTTGCGGTTGTTTTGTAGAATAGATGCTTGCTTCGTTTGAACAAGGTTTTCGACTATACGTGATGAGTTACGTTCGAGGCTCTCTGCCTTTCCTGCTTACTTCAGGCTAATAATGAAAACTATGGTTAGGATCTCAGGGCTATTGTCCTGTGAGGCAGAGGTCTCCTGGGTCCCCCACCTTCATCCCTCAGATTGTTTTTATCCCTTTGTTCTACCACTGCGCTCCAGGTGTCTGAACACTCTGCCGTGCGGGAAGCAGCAGTATAGAAGAAGGGGGAAGTGGAAAATTACAAACTTAGGTAAAAGCATCAGAGGAACAGAAATGAAGGGAGCTGAAGAATTAGATGAAGGAGGGAGAGTTTTAAAAGTTCTTTTTGTTGTTTTAATCATTCAATAACTTATATAAATGCTTTAAAAGAAAATGCAATGTCTTTGAAGGATCATAGATGCTCTTCCATAGGTGCTATTTTCTACCATTGGGGGCCTCATGTCTTGATGTAGCCCTGCTGTCCAAAGTGCAGGGTTCTGATAACACCTTTGTCCCTCCTCGTCCCCTCCTAAGGACTCTGGCAGGGTGTTCAGGAGGCCACCTCTGGGCTCAGTCACAAGTCTGCATCCACAAGGAGGATTTCAGATCCTTTTTCAATATCTTATCCAGCATCTGTGCCCCTTGGTCAAGAAACCAGGAAGCAACTTTACTCCTCCTGGGACTTATTCTAACCAAATGGAAGGAGGGCCAGATAAGGGGGGATAATTAATGTCACATTTGGAAAAGGAGTGGCAGTCCTTTAGCTCTGGGGCTGGAGAGAAACTGGGCTCCCTTGCTCCTTTCAGTTTTATTCTGATGGTGGCTGCTCCTAGAAAAGGAAAGTCCCAATCAGGATGCTCAGGGCATGCTCAGTGGGCCTGGGTTGATGGCTAGGTGTTAATCTGTCTTGCTTTTATTCTTTCCCCCAATTTTTTAAGAATTTAAGCAATAAAAGTAAAAGGGAACTAACCTTGAGTGAGCAGCATCTAAAGCATTCGGGTAGAAGGGTAAAACTGCCAATTTTTCAAGGATCTCGAAGGGGGACAATTCATAGATTTTCCCAATAAATCAATTTCCATGAAGAACCTTGTCCTAAATGTCTCTGTATTAGTCACATACATCCCTTTTGCTTCCACCAATCTCCTTTACACTACTGTGACTC
The DNA here is from genome assembly GCA_004027875.1 of Aplodontia rufa. NCBI lineage: Eukaryota > Metazoa > Chordata > Mammalia > Rodentia > Aplodontiidae > Aplodontia > Aplodontia rufa. Next base: position 211,875 of record PVKS010000078.1, on the reverse strand, counting down.
TCTGTCCTCAGAAAGGATGGAGAATGGCTGGGCACAGTGGCGCACGCCTGTAATCCCAGTGGCTCAGGAGGCTGAGGCGGAACGAGCGCAAGTTCAAAGCCAGCTTCAGCAATTTAGCAAGGCCCTAAGTAACTTAGCGAGACCCTGCAGCAAAATAAAAAATAAAATAGGCTAGAGATGTGGCTCAGTGGTTAAGTACCTCTGGGTTCAATCCCGTAACAAAAAAACAAAAAAACAACAACAACAAAAAAAAAACAAAAAAGCAAAAAGGAGAATGACCTGGTTATTTAAAATAAACCTTCTTTCTCCTGCCACCCTGCTTTGCACAAATACACATACAATCTTTTTTCCACTCCGGAGACAACTGGTGCTAATCTGCAGTTTGACTCTACTTTCTGGTCCTTTCATTGTTTGCATCTCCTTGGCTGTTTCTCTGCTACCAGGAAATTAGCTAGCGTGTGGGCAGAATGGGGGACAACGCTTAAAGTTCTCTCGAGGAATAGAGTTCTTATTCTTGTGAGCAATTCCCAAGTTCTCTGTGCTGCTCCTTGCTCAGGGCTTGGTCTGAGATGGAAGTCAATTATTGCTGAAAGGACCTGGGCCTAGTTCCCTAAGGGTGGGTCCTACCAATGCCACTGTTGTACAAACAAGCTCAGAAATTATTGAAGCAGCAGCAGAAAGGGCCTAGGGCATGAGCTATGTCCCAAACACAAAGTCCACCCCAGCTCTGAACCAGGAGCTCAAGCTGAGCCTGGGGTTGGGGCGAGGTCCTGTGCAGCTGGGACACTTCTAGACACGGTTCAGACAGAGCTGCTGGTGACTGCTGTGTCAGCATGTGGAACTTCTTCCCTGGCCCTCAGAGCTCACACTTGTCCCAGGTCTGGTTCAGGTAGGGCAGACACTGATGTGGCTCTGTGGACTACAGGGAACCCTCTTCCCGCCAGTGTGTCCTGGGTGTGGTCAGGAAGGCAGTGGTAGATCCAGGCCTCTGTGGTCACGGAGATTCTGCTGGCCCTCTCTGCTCCACCCAGGAGGGACCCTCATCAGGGCTGTGTGTGGGCAAATGTGGGGATAGGTTATACACACCTGGCTCGCCCCTTGGTGGTTCCAGTTCAGCCCAACACAGTGAGAATCAAGGTAGAGCAGAGATTCCTGCCCTCACTGTCCCCCAGGGGGACCCAATCAGTGACCTGAAGGGCATGAAGGAGCCCAAAGGCTTCTGAGGTTGGATGAGGGTCATTATACCCTCATCGTAGGTGCAGAAAATGGGTGCCCAGCAAGACCATGTGACTTGCCTAAAGAAACCACCAAAAGAGGGCCTAGACCCAGAGCTCAGGCTTTGGCTCCATGCCCAGTGCTCTTTGCCCTAACCTGTCCTGTTCCTGATTTCTCAGAAGTGGGTTCAGGCCTGTAGGAGCTGTGGTGATTTCCAGCAGAGCCATGGGATGGTCTGGCATTTTGCCCATGAGGAAACTGGGTATGGGTCACATGGGGGGACTCTTCCCTTCCCTCCTGGGCTGCAGGAGCCTCGAGGGACTTACTGGGATGTGTGGATTTGTGAGTGGTTGGCCAGGTCTGGGGAGAGTGACGTAGCTGCCTGGCCAGGAGAGCTGCTACCTCCTCTTAGAGTAGGCTCACTGTGGGACACTGTGCTCCAGGCCTTTGGCCTCCTATTCCCTCCGGTGTCCCTGCTTCCCTTCCGGACTCTGATGTGGGTTGGAAGAAACTGGCGTGCAACATATCCATCTGAGTGCACAGGGACATCCCTGGCAGCCCAGTAAAGGTGGTCATTATCACTGCTGCCATGAACACCAAGGATAAGCGGTGGCACTCGACGAAAGGAGAGAGAGAGGAACCCAGCTCTTTCCCCAGTCCGTGCCCCTCCCACAGCTCCCCTGTCTCGCGTTCAGGGCCTTCCTTGGCCCTCTGGGCCTTATCATCCCCCTTCCTCTCTGGTCGGGCCAGCCTCCTTCTCACCCCCAGCTGCAGCATTTGGCTCATTCTTCTCTCGATGCCCCTTGCTCACAGAGGTTCTCCCCACGGAGAATGCCCTTCCAGGCCTCTTCTAATCCCATCCAGGCCCTCTCCTGACCCTGTGGTCCGCATTGCCTCTGGGCACGTCCCTGCTGGCTCCCTGACCTTCCCAGGGACACCTTGAGCTCCATGAGGATGGAGGCCACACTTGGTGTCTCTTGTGCCCTCCTTGGCTCCCAGCAAAGGGCAGGCATGTGGAAGGTGCCCGCTTGCGAGTGGGGAGAAAGGTGGCATGGGAGGAGGATGGAGGTTTGGCTGAGCTGGTACAATCAGCCTTCTCCCAGCACAAGAGAGAGGCGGGAGGCAGCCTCCACTGGAGGCCCAGGTTCCTTTCTCTGACCCCCATGGAAGGTCAGCAACAGTGGTTTTCTGGGAGAATTTCCTTCCCAAAGATCAGACCCACTGAACAGTGTCCCTGCCTTCTCAGGGGACAGTGTGCTTCCTTCCATAGGGACTGCTGGGGCTGCTCCCTCTCCCCTCTGCTCTGTGCCAAACATGTGTCTTCTAACAAGTGCCAGAGCACAGCTGCTCACGTACTGCACAGAGCACACCAGCTGAGGGGATGGAAGAAATGCTTCTAATGCAAGGAAGAAGAAAAACAAATTTCTGTCACTAGAATTCTAAACACAGGGCAGCTTGGATGGAGGCCCTCTGTCTGGTGCTGGAAAGGCCCCAAGCCTTGCACTGCATTCCATCCGCCCCCAGGCCAAGACCCCTGGGCACCGTCAGGATGGGGGAAGCCTGCATCAGTACTACAAACAGCACCTGCTGAGTCACTGCGGGCCAGAAGCGAGCCACACACTGGATGTGCAGTTAGGGTTACCGTTTTGCAGAAAGGACCGGAGTGAGACCCTGGGTTCCCACAACGGTGAGAGGGGATTCAGATCTGACCCAGGTCTTTATCACTCTGAAGACTGTGTTGATTAGAGCCACCACCCTGGGCCTTTAAACCTGCACAAGGCCATCTGAGTGTGAGGGCAGCTGGACAGGGATGGCCAAGGCTGCCCATGCCTAGAACCCCGCTGAAGCAGACCTGGGGAAATGGCCCTGCCTCTGGGGAGAGGAGGATGGGGCATCTCCCCAGAGCCTGATGCTAGCAGTAGCAGCCCAGCCCTGGGACGAGTGGGTCACACTCTTCCGGGGAAACTGCACCCACATCAGGTATGACAATCTTCCCTGCCATCCTACAACCCCTTCTCAGCACAGGGGCAGGGGGGACTCGGTGGTGATGGTGGCCCTCTTGTGGCCATCCCCAGGCTGGCATAAGCCCCCATCCCCATCCACTCACCATGCTGTTCCAAAGGCTCAGGGCAAGCGTGGCAGGATCCTGGTGCAGGGGCCCCTCCTGGAAAAGAACCAGGTATAATAGGAGCTGTGTCCTCCCAGGGATGTGATGGCCTCCACAAACACTGACACTCTCCCTAGCATGGAGCTGGGTGGCCCCGATCCACACAGCTCTGTCCCTTAGGTCCTCTGCTCAGCAATAATGCTGGCATTGATTGAAGCAGAGGAGCAGGGGGCAGGGAGCAATCAGGTGTGGTCAGAGTAGAATGGTGAAGTGAGGTTCAAGGCCAACCCTCCCTCCTCTTCCTAAACCATTGCTTTAAATGTCGGTAAGTCCTGGGGTTCATACAGTGATCCTCACAGGCACCAGCTGGGACTCTGGAGAAAGGCACTGTCTCCAGACAGCCCTTCAGCCTCAGAAACCTTGGTAGGGGTGCCGGAGCGGTGGCTCACCAGTTACAGTGCCTGCCTGGCATGTGCAAGTACATGGGTTCAAACCGCAGCACCACGTACACAACTAAGTGTCAGAGGAACAAAGGTCACATGAAAAACTAAATAAAATTGATTTTCTCTTTCTCTTTCTCTCACTGTCTCTCTCTCTAAAAAAGAAAAAAAACAACAAAACAAAACAAAAAAACCACCTTGGTTGGTTGGGTGTGGACCCACCCCTAGGACTGTGGTGATCCAGGTGCCCCCTTGACTCATGACCTGGGGGAGGGGAAAACACAAACTCCCTTCCCTTCATGGATAGAGGTAGAGGAGTGTACAGAGGGAGGAGCGAGAGTTGGTGCCCTTGGAAAAGCCAATCTGACCATCACCACGACTAAGTGGCACTGAGCATCCCCAAGCCCCAGATCCTCTTCTCAGTTCTCCTTGTTTATTAGCTCATGTGAGGGAAGGGATTTGATTTTTTAAGATTTTATAGATGCAAAGCCAAGGAACAGAGGGGTCAAACTACTTGCCTAAGGTCACAAAGTTGGCCCACTCCAGAGCCTGAATTGGAAGCTGGGCCATCTGGCCTGCGTCCCTAATGGGGCTCTGCACCCCCCTGGGAAAATTGCATAAGAAAGTATAATAGAATTTGCAGCATTGCTAACTGAGACTGTGTATCCTGGGCTGGGAAACGCTGGACAGGGCAGGGGCCTCTGCCCGGGGAATCATGGGAGAGGGAGGTGGGAGCAGATGCGAGGCCCCCTTCCCCCATTCACGCTCCTGCTGCCTCAAGCCCCTTACTCACCAGGGGTGTTGACATCTCATAGAAGAAGGGCTGGAAAACCACTGCAAAGGACTCCTGCCTGTTGAAACTGCTGGAGGCCAGGAGGCTTTCCCAGGCTTCCTGAAGAAGGGAGCAGAGGGGTGCGCATCTAGGAACGGGAGCTGGCCACCACCGCCCCAGCCCACAGGCTTCTCAGCAGCCCAGCTCCGGTCACACATGGTGCGCAAACATGCGGAGGGGAAGTGCTTTGGGGATCCTGATGGACTGAGCCAAGCTCTCCCTTGTCTCTGAAACTCTAGCATTGGGTAGGACCAGAGAGGGACCTGAAGAGTATTCTCTGGAAGTTCAAGAATATAAAGCAGGACAGCATGCCCCTGGGAACCCAGGTTCTCTCAAAGACTGAGTTCTGCAGAGGCAAGGGCCATGCACCACTACAAAATGCTGTCATTCCCAGAGTCAAAGAGTGTCACATGACTTCATTTGCAACTTTCCTCTTAAACACAAATCATCATATCAACATGGTAGTGGGAGCCATGCTTTGAGGTGTAAGCTCCTGAGGACAATGGCTGTCATCGAACCCTCTACACTCTAGCTTTCTGTCAACTAGCATGCTCATCTCTGGAAGCCAGCCCTGGGTTGCTGTTGGGCTGTAGTCTGGAGTACAGGTACCACCTGGGCACAGATGGGGGTGGTGCAAGCGGAAATGAGAGCAACAGGCATTTCAGAGTCAATTTGCAGAGTCCTTGGCTCTCTGTTGTCTATGGCATCACCAAGGACCCCTGCCCCTGCTCTACCTACTCTATCTGCTGTGCCCCTGAATTACATAGAGAACTCCCTCTACGGCTCCTGATTGTTGGTTCTAAATTCGGCAGGCGCAGTCCCACTGGAGCAAACCTAACTCCATGTCCCCAGCATCCCAATCCCTTCCATGACCACCCACCCCTGAGTCTGCAGCTCACCTGATAGGACCACTGCATTATAACCTTGGCCAGCTTTGAAGTCTCTCCTGAGCAAGTGCAGGGCTCTGGTGCTGGACTGCTGCAGGTCAAAATTAGTCAGAAATGAGAAGGCAGGGTGTGTTAGCGAACGGACGGGGTAGCCAGGCTGCCTCTAGCACTTGCTTAGGGAGTGGGGAGGGAGAAGCTAGAGTCTAGAGGGTGTGGACGGGAAGAGGCAAATACTGGGGAGGAGAAAGGGCAGGGTGGAGAGGCACTGTGGAGCTCCTGTCCCCAGGGTTGCAGGGGCTGCACCCTCAGTTTCTGGGACACCTCCTCCTCTCACTTGCTCCACATCCCAGGAACCCGCATCCCTACATCTTTCCCCTTTCTTCCCCTTCCAGGCCTCCTTTCCCTCCGCTCTGCCTGGCTCTCCTCTCTCCAGCTGTTCTTTCCTGACTTTTTCCACATGAACTTATTTTTTAGATTCAAAGCCAGGATTTTAGGATATGGATCCAAAAAGTTTAAATTCTATGGAAGTTTTCAGAAATACATGGGAATCAAGTTCTGAGAAATTAAAATACATTTAGGCTACATCTGTTTTCTATCCAGTTTCCAGAAGTAACACCTCTTGGTTTAGGAATGTTTTTGCTAAACCTGCTTTTTAAATTCTCAAATTATTTTGGTGGGGGATGGGGGTGGGGTCTGGCACTACATCAACCAGACCAAATTTAACTCAGTCCCCAAAGCGACACTTGGCAGCAGGCCCTCCCCACTCCATCTCCACCACTCGCTCGCGTGTGAGCGCACACATGCGACAGCACCCCTCTGCTCTCCACGCTGTGCCTCCTCGTGGGATTAATTTACATAGAACATGGAGTGCCCCTGCAGTGCCTAGCACAAGACGGCCACACAACAGATGCTGGTCCCTTCCCTCTTCCTCTTTTACCTGAGCTGAGTCCCTTGATGCCTGCGTGACACAGTGACAACCTCAGACAGATCCACCAGGTTCACAAATGCTTTGGGGATCTAGGAGGACAAGAGGGATAGGAAGGTGAGCATTTACCACATCACACAGCTGCCCAGGGGCTTTCTTGAACCCCTGATTTGGGCATAGCTTGGGGGCCTATCCTTAGGTTAAACAGACCAGCCCCTTTGGGAGATGTTTGGTGGGGTTTGATCCCAAGCTGTCACCCCAGCACCTTCCAGCACAGTTTCAATGGAGCCACAGACCCTGGGGAGCATAGGTGGGGGAAGAGTCACAGCACTGCGCCTGGCCCCTTAGAACCTGCAGCTTTGCCAGGAGGCTGCAGAAAGGGAAGCCCTGCAGGTTCTTAATACCCATGGTGGTCACCACCCCAGACTGTCATCGAGCAACCTCAGGGAAGAGCGGGGCTACTGAGTCCCTGGGAGGAACCAAGCCTGCTCAGAAGCATCCTTTGCAAGAGTGGAGCACTCTCTCCTGAGTAGCATTGCCATGTTAGGGGCAGGGCCCTCTGGAGAGCTGCTTTTCCTGAGCGTTTTGCTTTGCTGTCCTTCGTCCCTGTCCCCAACCTGGCAAAAGCTATTTGGGAGTAAACCAAAAGCTTCCCCCAAGCTCTCAGAAGCACTGCAGGAAGTGCCTGGGAGGAAGTGTGCCCAGGTCCCATGGGGCCAGAGGAGCCGCAGCCTCACCTCCTGGCGCAGGTAGTCCAGCACCTCAGCCAGCTTCTCCATGCTGCTCGTCAGGCGACTTTCCTGTGAGAGGGGAACTGGGCTGAGCAAGGGAGGCAGCAGGGGACACGAGACTGAGCATGACCCAACTGAGCCCAGCCCCCTGGGAAGGCCCTTGGCAAAGGCCTGATGGAGAGCCTGGCTCCCCACCAGTGCAGAGCTCCCGGAGCGTCCTCATTTTGATTTTTATTTTTGGTCCATTCTCTAGCTTCCCCAAACCATCATCCAACAGGGATGGAAAAAAAAAAAACTGCCCCCAGGTGAAAGGTTCCATACCAGGAAAGAGCAAATCCAAGGTTAGACCAAGGTCAGAAACCCCACATTGAGAGGTGAGAGACTCACTCTCGGGGGCTCATGGAATCGTGAGAGGGTTCCATCACCTGCGTCTAAACATCTGCTACCTCCCATCACATGCCCCTCTTTCTTGCAGCTAATGAAAATAAACAAATGAAAGCACCTTGAAAATCAACCCCGGCTTACCTTTCCAATCTAAAAAATAAATAAATAAAATTCACAAGAAGACAAACTCCTAAGCTGCCAGCAAACTGGCTGTCCCCTGAGGCGTCTTAGACAGGAAGACAAGGAAGGCCAAGAGCAGTTCAGTTTCCTGGGGGGCACAGGCAAGGACTCCGAAGACACCTGCCAATCACCAGGTAGGGGGTGCAGGGAGGACAGCCCACTGCCTGCAGCACAGGTGACAGTGTGATGTCCCTGTCTCTCCTGTCTGTCTCTCTGCTTTGGTGTGTAAGGCTGTCCTCGGGCAGCCAGGTCAGCTAGGTCCTTCCAATGGCCAGTGACATAGCCCTCGATCTAGTCTCCTTCCATCTGAGTCTGCCTGAGCGTGACAATAGGTATCATGCTTTCCCTCCAGAAGAGCCCTGGGAACTCAGACTAAAAGTGTACTTGCTGTGCTACATTGAGGACATTCACCTTCCCTAGGGGGCTAAGGAAGTTACACTTGGCTGTATCCAAAATGCAAATCTTGCCTTAGCAACCCCAGAATCAAGGTCCTGGTTAGCAGCTGTAGATGACCCTTGGGCTCACCCAGTCATTCCTGGCACTGAATGACCTCTATTTGGGCTACCAATTGTCCCTGTTTCTTAGTGGTAGATGTCACGCTCCTGTAAAATGTCCCTCTTCTGTAAGTTCACATAAAACATAAACTCCTCAAGCTCCAATTCAGTAAAATGCTATTTATCCCAAGATATCTCCGTAACCTCCCATCCCCAATTCAGAAGAATGTCTATAAACAGAGACCAGACTTAACTTTTTCCAATTATTCCCTTGAGATTTATTCCAAGGAAGATGGTTATTGAATCAAAAGATAAGAATGCTTTCAGGTTTCTTGAGTCACACCGCCCGTGCGTGCTCCCAAGCACCGGCACCTGCTTTTAATGCCATTTGCACGGAATATTTGTGCATGTTCTCACCATGTCAAAGACGTTCTTTCTCTTTTTAATTTTTTATCTTTTTCATTAATAAAGCTAGACTTGAGCTAGGGACAAGTATCCAGACTCTAAAAACAACCTGTACTACTGCTGTGAGCCAGTGGATGGCCCCTGGTTTCACTCTCTTGGGACTTTGGTGTTAAGAAATCCCTAAAGAACAAGTAGGGACACAATCCCTTGTCTGATCTGTACTGAAGGAGCCCAAAGTCCTCAGAGGAAGAGAACTCCAGGTCCTAGTATTGGATAGCACTTCAACATTTCTTCTTAATGATAAAACTTTTTCTCATGTGAACTTTGAGGAAAAGCTCCACATGGGACATGTAAAGGCATAGTGACTGTGAAGATAGTTGGGTCCCGGAGACTGCCTGGTCAACCTCTGCCCCCAGAGCACCTCCAGAGCACATTTTGACAACACTGGAGGTCAAGATCATACCTGAGGCGTGTTTGGAGGAATACAGGTCAGTCTGCCATTGACCTTAGGTAAACAGCAGGCTTCCCATGACCACTGGAGCTCACGGCCAGGGGGTGACTACAGAGTACCCCCTCCTACTTTATATCCTAAAGCCAGTACTTAGGTGAAATTAGAATTACGAAAGCCAAAATAATTTTTAACTAAGCTGGAAGTTGGTTTTCCTTAGTTGCAGAATGACCATTGACTCAGCTTATCTATGTCTTAATTTCCCTTTCCTGATTATGAGGGATGGTAAGTCAAAGACACCTGTCCCATGATGGTTAGGAATGCACATTACTAACGTACGTAAACCACCAAGCCATGCATTCAAGAATGGTAAGATGGTCAATTTTATGTTATGTATGTTACCACAATAAGAAACATTTGACTGAAAAAAAGCAAACATAAAACACATGTCCATATGCGTTTCCTTAAGTATCTATCCGTCCATCCAACCACCAGCCACCCAGCCATTCATCTGCCCTAATTCTGAAGTAGGGGTCTCAGCTCCAATTGCCAGGTAGGGATCAGGCAGGTTTAGTGGGCTCCCCATTCCACCCCAGCACTTGCACAACCTCACCTTCCTAGGCTATTGTTTACCTGTTCAGCAGAGGGACACAGGTAACACTGGCTTGTATTACGGAAGAACACATTGATGAGTTTCCAGTCATGTTGAAAGTCAAGTTGCTAAAGGGTCATTGCAGAAAAAGAGGGTGGTGAGATCTTAAAGCAAAAGAACTTGTATCTTTTCACATCTTTCAATTTCATATACCCACCCCTTACAATCATATTTATGGAATTTTTTTTGACAAAAGACATATACAGTGGGGAGTCTCCAACACTGTTCTAGAAGGCAATTTGGCAAAATATCAAAAACTTCTTTTTAAAAAGTGCATATCCTTTGATCCAATAATTCTGTTTCCCAAAATGTATTTTAAAGAAACAAAGACACAAAAAAATATTTGGTGCCTTGTTCATAGGAATGAATAAACCAGAAACGAGCAAATGTGTCATTTATGGAAATTTCATAAGACGAAACACTATGTGGCAATTAAAAGGATGCTGGAAAATGTAACTATTGTCATGGGAAACGATATATTGAGAAACATAGGCAATAAAAAGCATCTATATTTAGTAATATTCCTGTTTTATAAAATATATAAAGATATACATACATCTTTAGAAAAAATATAGAAAGAAATATATACCAAGGTATTAACAGTAATTATTTTGGGGTATTAGGTTTAAGGATGGCTTTTTTTAAAAGAGAGAATGACAGTGAGAGAGAGAGAGAGAAAGAGAGAGAGAGAGAGATTCAATTTTTATTTAGTTTTTCACATGGCCTTCATTGCTGTGACACTCAGTTGTGTACATGGGTGCTGGGGTCTGAACCCGCATACGTGCGCATGCCAGGCAAGTGCCACAACTGCCGAGCCCCGCTCCAGCCTCAAGGATGGTTTTAATATTCTCTTTGTTTATATGTTTTCTAATTTTTCTATGACTGTGTTTCTTGTGTCAGAAAAAACAAATTTTTGTTTTTTAAGAGGTAGCACAATGTAGTTGAGAAACATCAGAATGTGAATTAGAGGGTTGGAGCTCTGGCTCAGCGGTTGGAGTGCTTGTCTTGAATGTGTAAGGATTGGGGTTCGAACCCCAGCACCATATACACAACTAAGCATCATAGAAACAAAGGCCAGATAAAAAAATAAATAAAACTTATTCTCTCTTTCTCTCTCTCAATAGAAAAAAAAAAGAATGTGAATTAGATACTTTAGATCTTAGCTATGTAAAGTTGAACCAGTCACATGACTTCTTGAAAGGTAAGTTCCTCATCTGTAAAATTATAGTGTTGGATTCAGGGCCTCCCTGCCATTTTGCAGAAAATTCTATGATGATGGTGATGGTGGTGATGGTGTTGATGGTGGCAATGGGAATTCTGGAATTCAACTGTTAGGAGGAAACTGAGTCTTTGTGGCATAGGCTCCTGCATTGGGTGCCATCCCTGTGTGTCCTGGAGTGACCTCCACTTTAATTCCTGAGCTTTAATGTATGCATAGCTGGCTGAAACAGCAGCTTCCCTTGGTTCAGGGATTTTGGCTTAGTGCTCAGAGCCAGCTTGGTACAAGGCTTGCCATGATCTGATACTTGCCCATAAGGACAGCCCCAAAGATCAGAGAATGCTTATTACAAACTTACACAAGATTTTGAGCAATCACCATGATAATGACCATGACAGCTACAGACTTCTACTGAGCATGGACTCTGTGCCAGGCACATCCACTACCTCATTTAATCCCCTGTAACCCCCATTACACAAAGAGGGAAACCGAGGCTTGGGGAAGTTAAGTGCCTCATCCAGTATCATCCATACTGGTGCAAAGTTCAGGATCTGCACTCACTTCAACCTCACTCTGGAACCCAACCACTTCCCTACTTGGGGAGTCATTCAGCCCATCTGCTGACTTTCAGCAGCACTGCACAGAAAACCACTCTGAACAGGAGGGGTGGCCCTGTTTTCTAGAGACCTTCAGAGGTCGAGGTGGAAAGGATGCTTTTGCAGAGCCCAGGCCACACTAGCTGCTGCGCTCATGGTGACACGGAGCCAGGGCCACCATTACTCCTGTAATCATGGAAGATTGGTCTGATTGCCTTGTGGCAGGCAGAGGGGGCTCCGCCACATCAGATTTGGATGGACTCTTACCGGATTCTCTTTCAAGTGCCTCACCAGTTCTTTAGCCTGCATCCACAGGTCTCTGTGCAGAGGGTGAGAAGCAGAAAGAAAGATCAGTAAAGTATTGTTCTGAGGTTCTAGAAGTCGGGTCCCCACCCCAGCTCAGATGCCAGTCTCTGAGGCTGAGTTTATGCTGGACCCCTGGCTTCTGAAGGGCAGATGTTGACCTGTTTTTTATAATGTGGCCCATCAGGCAGATGGAAATCAGCATTGCGGAGGCTTTGACTTTGACTTTATAAAGACCTCTATTTTCAAGCCTCTTTGACTTTGCCAGTGCCCCGAGTTCTCCCAGCTTCGTGCCCCTGGAGGGAGATAGAAATAGGACTTACTCAACATCATCACGGGGGACAGCACTCTGTCTAGGAAGGCACAGGGGCATCAGGACAGAAGGACTGAAATGTCTGATGATATCTGCAAGGACTGAAGAGACAGCTGGTTTGTGCCCTGGTTGTGACAGCTGGAGGCCACCTCTAAAAACTATGGAGCTCTGGAGTGAGGTGCCAGAGTCACTGCCCCAACTACAGGCTTCACATCCACCCTCAGGCTATGAGACCACCCCTGTAGCAGGCCCTGGAAGTGAACGGAACTAAAAATGAGCACCTGTCTAGTGTGGGCCAGGCCCAGCACTAAGTGTTTTCCGCGTATCTCTCATTCCATTCTCTAACAAACTCATGGCAATGTGATTTCCAATTTAGCAAAGGGGAAACTGAGACAGGGAAACCAAGCAAGGCACCCAAGCTCTTCCAGCTGCTAGAGGCTACTGGGACTTGAACCAGAGCCCTGGGATGCCAACACTTTTAACTGCCTGGGCTGTCTGCCAGTCCCCCTGAGTGACAGCAGGGTGGGAAAGCTCTGGGGAAGACACATAAAACATGTCCCAGAGCTGACAGCCAGGGGACTGCTAAAAATAGTGCTGTCAGGAGCGGCTGTGTCTTGCTCCCAAGAGAGAAAAGGGCAGAGCAGGGGGAGTGTCACGCAGGAGATGTCGGCACCCACTTTCCTGTCTCCCTTTCTTTCTGCCCCCATCCACGATTGCCTCAGGGGCTCATGGGAGCAGGATATGGAAGGCAGCTTGCAAGGGGCTCTCTGTAAGGGAAGCTGACTCTGTAGGCAGCAGGCAGGGAGGGGTCAAGGGAACTGGGCTGGAAGTCAGGAGACCAGCCACTTGGCTTTGACTGTGGACAAACACCCAACTCGGGTGTGATTCAATTTTCCCCATCCTTAATCCAAACCAGTTTGCCAAAGGAGCCCATGCCACCTGTGGCGGGAAATAAATCAGGAAGCTCTGAGCCCAGGTCAAGATAACTGGGATAGTACAAGTGTGTGTGGCGGGGGAACACTTCATCCTTCATGTGAGGATCGTCTATAAGGATCAATGACAAAGCAGGAATATATGCTAAGAAAACTTTGAAACGAATTGCTTCCCAAACTAAAGGCATTTGTATCATATTGCTTCTTTGTGACCAAATTTGACCTAAGAACTTTTCAGATAAATTCTCTGGTCATTTGTCTCTTCTGCTGTGCTTCTGATCTGTCTGTACTTGCCTCTCTCAGGACTCCCTGGTGGCAGTGGAGTCAGAACAAAAGGCAAGTCCATGGGGCAGGACCAGCTGGGTTTGCAGGGGCTCTGCCACTTCCTAAGCACATCATTTGGGAAGCCCATTTTAAAAATCAGTTTTCCCATCAGCAAAATGGCTTGCTGGCAAGGGCGTGGCTGGATTTGGAGGTCTCTAGGGTCCTGGAGAGCTCTAAAGTTCTAGGCTTGAAGGACAGGTGGATTGGACCTGGGCCTCCCCCGCATCACGCATTGCGCAGGCCTGGCTGTCCCTGGAGTACTTTCTCCTGGGGAGATTGGTTGCTCCTTCTGCTGGCTCCATGGTCCGCTGAGCGTGCAGCGGGGTCTGCACCCCTCCCTCCTTCTCTGTCAAAGTCATGTATGTTGGAGTCACCGTCAGCTTCAGCTAAGCCCTGCCTCTGAGGGCTTCTGCTGCAAGAGCCACCCTTCCACCACACTCTTCTGTCACTCTGGCCAGCTGGGATTCCTGACCACTGTGTGCTTAAAGAGGAGCAGTCCAACTTGGTAGAATGCAAGTGAAGAAAAAAATGAGACAGAATGAAAAGTCAGGCAAAGCTGCAGCTACGCTTGTGGCTTCAGGAGCTAAACTACATCCCATCTTCCAGACATCCCCAAACAAATCCCTTCGTTCCCTTTCTCCTTCCACTTAAAGACACAGAAGATCAACTTCCTAAACGCCTTGTCTGGGACAGTCACCAAGTTGGTGAGCCACCTCTTTTGGAATGCTTTGACTCTTCCAGCGGACCCTCCTATCACCACAGCCACCAATACTCCTTCACCTGTCAGTCAGGTGCCAGGAGAGCTGGACAATAGGGCTCAACCTTCCCGATTGGATCAGGAGTTTTGAAGGACGGCCACTATCCCATCCATCCCTGTCCTTTCCAGGATCCTAATAATTCATAGGCCCTGTGTATAAATTCACTGGCTGGACCAAGCAGGTGCCTGGGACCTCACTGTTTCATTTCTCCACTAACCGTCAGCTCTGCAGAGAGCTGTGTCACCCTCTAAGTCTCCTCACTTTAATGACATGGTGAAGGGTGGTTCCCCCATTCCTGATTTGTGAGCTCTGCATAGGAGACCCTAACTTACCACCAGGCAAACTGAGGACTTGGCAGCATTAAGGGATTTGGGGACTTTAGGATGACTTTACACAGTCTTATGGGAGCTCTGATATTAAAAGAGAAAATTCAGGTTGCAGATAGTATATTCATAAGCAATCTGCATGAAGAAAAGCCAAAATGTTACCAATAATTATCCCTCGGAATAGTGGGATACTATGTTTAACTTTTATTTCCTCCATCTGTCCTGGACCCAAGTGATATATTTATATTGCAAGGAAGGGGAATTTTACAAAATGAAGTAGACTGGAAATTAGACCCGCACTGTCCCCTTGAGCAGGAGGAGCGAACCAGGACATCTTCCCAGATAAAATGCCATGAGGCCAGCCCTGGGAGAGCAGGAGCCTCAGGACTCTGGTGCAGTCACCCCAGCAGGACCCCAGTCCCTCTCCCGTCTTTTGATCTTAAACTGATGCCTCCTGGCTCCTGTCTGACCAGAGACCCTTAGATCCATTTCTCATCCTCCACTTGGAGAGTGCCACTTTCCACATCCTGGCTCCCTTATCTTCCCTCTCAGAACACCTTCCCCATCCCCAGGATTTGGTGACAAAGTGGCCAACAGAGTACATCCTCTTTATTAACAAAATTGCTGCTGTGTCAGGAGGGATGGGGACAATCTGGAATCTTGTCACTCTCACCTGTCATCATGCTCACGCATGTCTGCTGTGGCTTTTCCTCTGTCCTGCAAGTAGAAGTGAGAGGGCAAAGGTCAGAATGCAGTAGGCACTGTGGTAGCCCTCTCCCTCGGCCACTGAGCCACTGCAAGCTGAGTCACAACAAGCTCGCCTGGCCTGGCCCTGGTTCTGGGATTATCCTTTCTGGAGTCAGAGAAGCTAAAATGGGGTAAACAGCTCCCTCTGGACCCTTTCCCCAGCTTCCTATCTGGCTCAAGGCTGGAAGGGGATGCTGATTCTAGTGTAAAATGACCCTCATCCGATCTCTGCATGGTTCCCCAGTAGCAGAGCAAGGGGGCCAGGTGACAGCAAGCAGGAATTTCAGGCAAGGGATGTGGCTCATTGGTAGAGTGCTGGTCCCATCTCCAGCAGGGACTCCATCATTTTGGCTTTTCCCACTTCTCTGATTAACCCAGAGGAACCACCAGGATTCACAGGCCCTGGGAAAGTTGGGCTGTTTTGTTCTATTCCCTGCCCATGCCCTGTTCCCCTGGTAGCCTTGAGCAGGGTTCCTAAGCCCTCTGGCCTTGGTTTCCCCATTCATCAAACAAGAAGATTAGATCAGGGTGTATCTGGGGCCTTTCTGCTCACTGTTCCAGGGCAGGTACCTTTCATGTATCTTCAAGTCCTCCATCCCACGATCTGGAGACTGGAAAAGACACTTGGTGTTAACACGCCAGCTAGGGGAGGTGGCAGAGCCTCTCCTGGGACTCCACTCTGCCTGTCATAAAGAGGGACCCTCTGGATCCAGAAGAGGACCAAGTCTACCCTGCTCATTTTGCATGGAGGGAAGTGCTGGCTTCCTCAGAAGCACGCCTGTCAGACCTCAGTGTAAAGGAAGGGGTGAAGGTCCTCCTCTGAGCTTGGATTTTAATGTATCGTAAAGTCAAATAATGGAATCAAAAGACTGTTTCATGGTGACCCTCCATAACCTAAAATTTACTTTGCTTTTCATCTGTTACCCTCAGTAGGACACGAGTGCCAAGAGCAGGAATTTTCATGTTTAATACTTGACGTGCAGTAAGCACTCATTGAATATTTGTTGAATAAACATTCTCTGAATGAACATAGAGAGTTTCTGATTTTGCCCTTGGTAAAATGCTGATCAGCACAGGACATTCCCTGTTGGAGGAGTCCTAACTGTGGGGGTGGAAGTTAGTTCATAGTGAGCCCCCCCAGGGGCTCGTGTCCTTTACCAGCTCCTCAGGATGCTTGGAAGCATGCCCAGGATGCAGAAAACGCTCCGAAAATGTTAGTTATTGTTAGTAGTATTATTTCCATGGTTTCTGACACACATTATCTCTCCCAAAACCCCCTACACAACAGGATGCCAGGTGTGGTGGAAACGGGAACAGTGACACCCTCATGGTCTGCCCCAGCCTGCCGCTCACAGAGCCCAGCTTTCCTGACCACTGGTTCAGTCAATGGCCAGGCCAGGGAACTAGGTCACATTTCTGGAACATTCTAGGGAGCGCAGGCTGACCAAAATTCCTCTACCTGGGGGCAGAGTCCTTTGTTTTTTCATAAGAAGGATTTGGAAAGGTGACAAGTTAAACAAAAACCACACCAAGATGCAAGTCAGGGGTTGTGAACAAAGAGCCTGACAGGTTAGGCAGCCGGGGAGCAGGCCTCCCGGGCTGCAGCAAGTTGCACAGAAGGTACTTGACCAGAGGGGACACTGCCCACCAGCTTGAGCTGATGACTGCTGGTGGGAACATGGGCCCAAGGCTGCCAGATCTTATTTTTCAAGAGAAGCTGGAAACACAAACATCTATTTGACATCTGATTTCAGTTGACAGCTGATTCAGTCAATGACACAGTGTGTCTCGGGACCAATTTGCTTCTTCAGATAATTAATTGATGGGTAGTAGATCTTGTCCCCAGAGGGAGGATGGTAGAGAAGGGAGGTGTGAAGAAGGAAGGTGAGTGAACAAGAGGGACAGGCCAGCAGGTGAGGGAGGGCTCAGTGGAAAGTCACAGGAGGGAAGCCTGGGGCAAGGACCCCTCCAGCTCCTACTTCTAGTTTCCTCTGCTGCCAGCCACTTTCTCTGCTTGTGACAGGTACCATGTGACGTCAGAGACACAGAGCTAAGTAAGATTCGGGCTCTCCCCTCAAGGAATTCAATAGAGTAGATTGTAATTTCCCATTTCCTGGCACAGAAATTGGAAATGTCTATGACAGTTAACTAGAAAAAAAATGGCAGACAGGATATTGCAGTATGGTCCTATTTAGGTTTGATATGTCACCTATGTCCCTGAGTGTCTCTCTGTGTTGGAGAGGGAGTGTACGAGGTGAGGCAGAGGAATAAGAGGTGAATGGTTCTATTATTTCACACTCTGTGTATCTTATTTCTCATATTCAACATGTAACACAAGTATTTTTTGAAAATAAATTTTATGAATATTTGCATATCTGATTTTTAAACTTTTCTGATAAAAAAAGGTGGAGAGTCTATAGCTGGTTATAGCCTCACATAAATAGTGTGCATTGGTTACAAATTTTCCAGGGCTCAAAGCAAAAGCATCAGCATTGCAGACATGTTTTTCTTTTTAAATTCACTGTCTTCCTCTGGTTTCCTCTTTCTGTTCAGCACACAAACCAGTTAGGTTCACAGCTGCCTTGGGCAGACAGAGGAAGACCTGCAGGGGACTGCACTTCCAGGTTTGCACTGAAGACTGGGGAGCCAGGCTCTGGACGGATGGTTCTGGGGTTGGAGAACATCCTGGCCGGAGACTCATCCCATTGCCGTAGGCCTCCATAGCCTCCGAGGCACTCAGAGAGCAGGGCAGTGAGGGACCGCAGGCTCTGTTGGGCCTGAATCATTCAGGACCAGGAGAGCTTCCAGACAGGGGAAGGGAGGGAGGAAATCCCTGAGGGAGTGAATTTTAGAAACCTGAACAGGGTGGAGATGACCCTGCCCAGGGTGGAAGAATCAAGAGTCCCCCAGTGAGCAGGTCCCTTCTGTGGGCTCTGTAGTGTCAACATCAGCAGTAGACACACGGGCCCAGCAAAGTCAACTTGCTCTCCAGGACGTGAGACCTCTTTCCTCACTGGTTTCCATCCCCTCTTTCATGTTCTGGTGGTGAGTGTCCCCTTTCACCCCCCTGGACACACAGAAGGTCCCATAGGTATAGAAAGAATAGAGAAGGATGGGGAAGCTCCACCCACAGATGTTCCTGGCCTAGTGCCATTCTCTGATGTCAAGTCCCTGCCTCCGCACAGCAGTACCTCCTCACCCTTCTGCCCTCTATACCTACTCCCCTGTTCACGCCATTCACAGTGGCCCAGTGAGTAGGGAAGGTTCTGGCTCTGGACAGCTTGTGCTAGCACTCAAGCACAGGTGACATTCATAAATAGGTGATGCCAACCCCAGCAGGGCTCACTGTCCCCGACAAGTTCCAAAGGGGCTGATCATTCAAGACGAGGCAGAGGGAGGCCAAGAATCTCTGGGGACATTGGGTCTGCTAGCACTGTTTACGGAGTGGTGGTTCAGGGGGAGGATGGAAGAGGAAGCTGAGGTTGCAAGGAAGTATTTCAGGGACAGGGGAAGGATGCAGGGAAGGAACCCAGGGGATGGAGCTGGGAGGAAGAACTGGAAGAGAGAGGAAAATGTGCTGATTCGGGTGAGAGAGGCACAGGAGGTCCAGGAGCAGAGCAGAGACCTGATGAGGAAGCATCTGTTCAGCTGCCAAGCTCTGCTCAGACCCTGCACGCGGGATTTGGGAAGGGACAACCGAAGGGGGTGGGTGCTGGCATTCCCTCTGCTCCCCAGCTTTCTTCTCTCCAGATGTGCCTTTCTTTGCAAGTCCCTTGCTTTGCTCTCTTCTCAGCACACTCTTTCTCCCTTACCTGACCGTATAGAATATACTATTTGGAATTCGTGAACAATAGGCAATGACAAGATGCTTAATAACCATTGGGGAAATGCAAATCCAAACCACAATGAGTTGCTAACTCGTACCCGTTAGGATGGCTACCCTTAGAAAACAGACACCAGCTCACACCACACACACACACACACACACACACACACACAGAATAAGCATTGTTGAGGATGTGGAGAAATTGCAAGCCCGTGCATTGTTGGTAGGGATGTGAAATGGTGCAGCCACTATGAAAACCAGTATGGCAAGTCCTCAAAAAATTAAAAATATTAAATGATCTAGCAATTCCACTTCTGGATACATATCCAAAACAATTGAAAGCAGGCTCGTAAAAAGATATGTGTAACCCCATGTTCATAACAGACAATTCACAACAGTCAAAAGACAGAAGCACCCAAGGGTCTGTCAACCAATGAATGCTGGATAAACAAAACGCGGGATAGCCATACAATAGGATATTATTCAGCATTAAAAAGGAAAGAGACCCTGGTACATGAGGACATTGTGCTGAGTGAAATAAGATAGTCATAAGAAAAATTCTGTCTGATTCCACTTCCTTGAGGTTTCTGGAGTAATCAGACTCATAGAAACAAAGTAGAATAGTGATTGCCAGTGGCTGGGGAAGAGGGAGGATGCATTGTTGCTTAATGGGTGGAGAGTTTCGGTTTTGCAAAATGAAAGAGTTCTGGATGTTCGTTGTGCAACAATGAGACTATTTACACTACGGAACTGTATACTTAAAAACGCTGAAATGGTAAATTTTATGCATGTATGCTTACCACAATTTTAATAAAATATTTTTAAATTACTAAAGATTGAAGTATTTTTAACTTACAAAGCATACAAGGAATTTTCTTTATCTTACAAATAGGAAGTTTAAAAGGTTGCTTTAAATTTCTATGCAATACTAGATTTATCAATGGATTTAATAAACTCTAAAAGTTTCTCCTCTTTGATGTAGAGCTAAGCATTTATTTGATTAATTTTTAAAAAATCTGAACCTCTGGATTTTAGAATTACTCCCTCTCACATACATAATGCTCTCTCTCTGAATAGAACATTCTGCCTAGTTACCAGCAGCTCATTCAGAGTCTACGAGTCCCAAATTCTGTCTCCTTCCACAAGCTACTTTAAATACTCACAATTTCCAAGTTGCCAATGGCAGCCACGATTTTAATGTCAGAAGGCCTCAGTGAGTGGACTGTGAAGACAAGAACCCATGTGGCAAGGTCAGATCTGTGTTCCCCACAATGAAGGCCAAGGAGCCACATGGGGTACGTGGAGCAGACCCTTATCCCACAACCCTTGCAGAGTTGCTGAGGTTGAGTCTGTTGGCATGGGTGGAAAACTGAAGATGATGCGGTTACTGGGAACCATGTTGGTTCCCAGGAGGCTCTGACCCCTCTGGAGGCCATACTGTTTTCTGGACTTGGGCTCTCCAAGCAGGTGACCCATGGAAAGCCACACCTGGTCCCCATTTTCCTCTCTCACCCGGTCCTCTGCCTGCCTCTCACTTCCCTCTACTCCACAGCTTAATATTATCTGGACCACCATTAATAAATAAGAGGACAACAGATTAAAATTAAAACCACGTGGGTACCCAAAGGTTAACCTTAGCTTGAAAACTGCCAGAGCACAGTCCTCAAAGCCTCTGAACACACAGAAAGAGCAGCAAGTTGTATGTGAGTGACACCCGGGGGAGCCTCCTTAATTACCTTGAGAGACAAGCATTTTTAGAAACTGTCTCCCTAGAAACCACTGGACAAACTTCTTGCTTGTGTTACGGGGGAATTTAAATGTAAGCTTCTAAAGATGCCATTTCCTCAAAATTACATCAGCATATTTTTCTACTAAGGTCTTTATATAGCATAATAGTAAGAACAGCAAACTTAACTGGAAGCCCAGATCAAGTCAGTAAAATGTAAGTATACATTAAGCCATTAAACATAGCCAGCCATTTAACATGGGAAGGCCAGGGAAGAAGACCAACTCAAGAGCAGCATTCAGAACATGCAGGTATCAGGCAAAGCTAGCCCATTATAAGGGGAAATGGCTAGAATGGCCACTGTTACTCCATTATAGGATTGTAGAGGCCACATGAGTGACGAAGCTCCAACCCATGGCTCCTGTGACTCTGTCTACTATCCACAGGGAGGTGAGGTCCTGGAGGTTGCCTCATCCAAACCAGCCACTGTGGGGCCATATTGGTTTTATCCCTGACTGATGTGTTGGGCTCTATCCCCACATAGAAATGACTGAGGGGGGAATGGAAGTGGTATGAGGGACTGAAGATGAAGAGGGAGAATCGAAAGGCCAAAAGGTCCAAGTAGAGTAGGTTTGGAGCCTCTGCTGGCCACATCGGAGAGAAGGGGCTCTCTGCTCAAGCCAGTGGTACATACCTGAATCGGAAGACACATCGGATCCTAAGTTCGTTGGGTTGCATGGGACTGGAAGATTCTTCAGGGTCTGCAAGTGAAATCAAACATCTGAAATATCAAGTGCCTTGTATGGAAATATGCAGGACCTGAACACTTGGTGTAGCAATGACCGTGTACTTGCTCAAAAATCCAGAAGCAACAGTTGCCCAAGTCGCACTCTCCTCACCTCCATACCCAGCTCCCCTGATGAAAAGGGGCAGCAACTATAGGTAAAGATTTTGATAGCTGACAAGTAAGGATGTCTCAGGACAGTAGGGGGAACGGTGGCAGGAGACAGATGATGAAGGAGAATAAAATTTCATCCTTGGGTTGATGGAAAGTTCTGGATGCACAAGAATGTGAGTATACTTACTGCCATTGGATTTACACTCAGTTAAAATGTTAACTTCTGTGTCATATAATCTTTACCATAATGAAAAAAGAAATAATTCAGAAATCCAATATACCTAGACTAAAAATTTTTAAATCATTTCCATGTTAAATACATTTGGATCTTCTGCTTTCCCTCTTTTGTTTTGATTATTTACACAAAACCAGGTTTATAAAGCATTGTGTTTACTTGCTGCTGAAAACTCAATGAACTTGAAGCTGGGAGACTCTTGTGTCCCCACTAGACTGCAATGTCCTGAGTACCAGTGGGTTTCTAAGAGCAAAGAAAGGACATGGTGACCAGCACTCAGGTCCTCAAGACCACTTGGATCTCCTCAGGTGCTGCTAAGAATCCAGAGTTGCTTCTGTCTCAGCAATTAACAAGAAAACTTTGGGACGGGAGATGGTGAATTTTCTCCCCAAAATTGAGAGTGGAGGAGAAATACTCCACAGGGGAGGAGGGAATAGCAGTAAATGAAGTGTGTGACCGCATGTCAGGATGACAAAAGGACACAAGGGAATTTATCTTGAATTCCTGATTACAGTAAGAAATACAGAATTTATTCTCCTGCCTTATCTTGTGGATGTTCTGGGAAGACCTCAGATGCCTTCAGATAACACATCTGTTTTGAGGTTCACAGAGATAACAAAACCCATTTATAAAATTTTGTGGACACTTCTGGGAACCACCCACTTAGTCTGGGATGATGAACCCCAAGTTCTAGGAGATACAGTTATGCTGGGCCAGGCAGTCACTGTCCTAGGGGAGCAGCTCATCTTGCCCATCCCCTCCGGTCATCAACCTCGGTTTTCCCATAGCAGGAACCCACCACCCACCAGGGATAGCCCTCACCTTAGGCCATAGCTGCCTTTCCAATGTGTTCTTTCCAGGAGAGGAACGGATTTGGGGGATCCCTTTAAAAAAAGAGAGAGCAAAAATAGTTCAGATACTTTACCTGGAATTATATCCCACTCAAATTTGTGTCTTCCTTGTCCTTTCTCCCAGTCCCATCTATGTGCCCACCTCAGTAGTGACCTTTGTATTAGGAAAGTCGAGATTCCATCCCTCCTGCTATCATCACAGTTGGGGACACTAAGCTTCCATTAATGCAACCTAGAGGGCAGAATCTCCAGGTTGAAATGCAGAAATATTATGTGAGAGGGGTCAGCAATCACCCTACATCATGCATGGGCACGTTATCTCAAATTGCTTTATTGATTCCTTAGGAAGAGGCAGAACTCTCCAAGAAGATAATGTCGGACTAACTGTTGTTTGAAGATGCAGGATAAAGCAGGGAAGGCAAAGGACATTCCAGAATAGTCCAAAGGGTAATGTGATCTTAGCAAAGCTAACCATGGGACTCCTAGCCACCTACCTGGACAGGGACTGTGTCAAAGGCTCTTGCTGAATGTGAGGCAAAGGGGGAAGAAAAGACAGCAGGGAGACTGGAAAGACACGATCCTTGTCCCAGCTTCCTTTTGGCCAGTCTTTCTAAAGTATTTACTACAAGTAACAATTTAGGTTTACTATTTAAAGTATAATTGACATATGATAAATTAGACTCATTTTATAAGTATACAAATTGAGTTTTTCCATAAAACATTTAGCTTAACTATACAAATGGTAAATTAACAGAATTCTAAATAAAGAAATAAAGTACTAGCAATGCAGTTATTCTCACCCTCAAATGTGATTTCATTTGTTCACACTCTCATGACCACGGTCAGACTTTTCATTCAGTTGTAACCATTATGCACACAACTTTGGACCCTGCAAACTTCCTCTAAATGTTGTGTTGTAAGCATCTTTCATGTTACACAATCTCAATACTTGCTTCATCTGCTACATGATACATTGATAATCCCCACATCTGATCAACACTTTTCATCTGCTCTGAATTCTTCCCGTTCACGAGCCAGAGTGTACAACCCTCACAAGGGACACCAGGAAAGAATTCTCCGTGCCTCAGGGAAGCCTGACTTGGGGGACAGGGCTTGATTTCTCTTCTACTCCAGCCTTCTTCTGCAGCTTTATATTTTGACCCTGAGAATAATTTATCTAGGGTTTCAAGAGAAGAGGAGTGCATTTCCATTTCCTGCCCACTGTGAGATCAGACCCTTCTTCCCCATGGAAGCTTTACCCAACTAACCGCCTCCAGATCACAGTGATCCTTTCAAAATTCCCAGAAGCAAGCTCTCTGGGCAGAAAGCCCATGATGGGAAGGTATAATGGTGCGGACAAGCACAGAGTGCTGGAAAAGGCTGGAACACAGGGTTTGTAACTGCAATGCAGGGAAGGGTGGGCAGGTAGACGGGGCTACACAGGTAGACAGTGACCTGGCTGTGGAGCCACAAATGCCAGGCTAATCCAGGAGCAACGGAGAGCCTTGGCTAGCCTTTGAAGAGATGACTTTAAGGTACTGGGAGTAGTGGGTAGATGAGTTAGCAGGGCAGAGACTTGAGACTATTTTGGTAATATTCTTTCTAAGCCAGGATAAAAATACTGATGATAGATATCACTTTCCTACAACCTCTACACGCCAGGCCCTGTTCTAGGCACTTGTACAAAATAATTCATTTAATCCTCACAATTCTGAGATAAATACCATCTTCCCCACCTTACAGATGGAAAAGTGAGGCCCGGAAAATAGGTGGCACTTTACAGGTGACAGGGCTAGCAAATGGTGAGTGAAGGACTCGGAAATAGACGGTGTGACTGATCGAGCTCCATGGGTCCTGCGTGGAACCAATGAGCTACGGTGCAAGCTGCACAACCAAGAGCTAGACCATGGCTGGTGAATTGTGTCTGTAAAGGTCAATGTTATTTGAGGTGTGGTAGGCCGTAGACCCTCTGTGCAACTATGCTGCTCGGTTTCTGTCTTGTGAAAGCAGTCATGGGCAATACAGAAACAGATTAGGTTTATTAATGGAGACTGCAACTTGGACTCCATAGAATTTTCAGATATCATGAAATACTTTTTATTTGTTGGCTTTAACAACCAATTGAAAGGGCTGGAGTGGTGGCTCAGTGGTTATGGTGCTTGCCTGACATGCGCAAGGAGGTGGATTCAAACCCCAGCACCACGTACACAACAAAGTGTCCGAGCAGCGAAAGCCACATGAAAAAATAAAGTTGATTCTCTCTCTCTCTCTCACTCCCTCACGTGTCTCTCTCTCTTTATAAAAAACAAACAACAACAAAAATATAACGAATTGAAAATGTAGAAACCTTGGTGGATATCAACAAATTGGTTCTAAAGTATACATGGAGGGGGCGAAAGTCCCAGAATAACCAACATAAAGCTGATACTACCCAAACTCAAGACTTAGTATAAAGTTTCAGTAATCAAGACCATGTGGCACTGGCATAAGAATACACACCTAGGTGGACTCACATACATATAGTCCTCTGATCTTTGACAAAGATGCAAAGGCTGCAGGAGCGGTGGCACTTGCCTACAATCTAGCAACTTGGGAGGCTGAGGCAGGAGATCCGCAACTTCAAGACCATCGTTGGCAACTTAGTGAGATCCCATCTCAAAATAAAAAAATAAAAAGGGCTGGGGGGGGTAGCTCAGTGGTAAATCAGCCCGATTCAATTCTTAGTACAAAAAAAAAAAAAAGGAAGAAAAGAAAAGATAGTCTCTTCAACAAACAGTGTTGGAACAACCGGAGAGAGACACGCAAAAAAGAAAATAATGTAAAAATCACTTGTAGTTCATGGGTCACATAAAATAAGACAATAGACTGGATTTGGCCCATGGGCCATAGTTTGCCAGCCAACTCCTGCTCTAGACTAGTACTAAAAAAATGTTATACGGGTGAAAAGGGAGAATGCTTCTCTGGTGATTAACAACAGCCCTCTCAGGGTGGGGTGGTCAAAATGAAATAGTAAATTCCAAATCCAAAGAAGGAGAGAGGGGGTGGGGAGAAGGTAGAATGGACAGTGAACACCACAACTTACATAGGCAGATCTTCTCTCTAAACACACAGCAGGAGGACCTGGAGAAGGAACTTCCTTTAGAACCTTCAGGACTGAGTGCCCAGGGCACTTGCATTGATGATGTGCATCCAAACCAGGCTACACCAATAGACAGGCTGCCCCTTGTCAGAGCTACTCAACTGGAGCTGGAGACTCAGACAAGAACAGCCTGCCCAGGGTGCTGGTCCAGCCAGATGCCAGGGATCACGGTGCCTATGTGGCACACACACCAAGCAGAGGTTAAAAGCTTGGACACCCTGGGTCTTGCCAACCTCTCTCAGTCTCTTCCCCTTTAAGCTGAGCTTGATGATACCTGCCTCGTGCAGTTGTCATGAGAACTAAATGCGTGTAAACACATAGCGCAGTGTCTGACACTTGTAAAGATGTAGTCATTGGGAGTTATAATTTCAGCATCAAAGAGGTGGTTGACACAGATGATCTTTCAGATCCTTCCCCGCAGAATTCTGGGATTTTTCAGCTAAATGCTCACGAGTCTATGTGTTTAACTTGATTGTGATGCATGATAACTGTCCTGGGGTGTCACGAAGAGGCAGCACCTGGAATCTGAAGACAAGTGTCCTGACCTAAAACCCAGATGGAAACTGAGGACTCTTCCATTTTGACCCTGCTGACTCTTGGAGGGACTCAGGCCCCATTCTCATTCTCTGCTTCCTACCAGATACACAGGAAGAAAAATTCTTGCCTGTTCCTATAGTACCCTGAGGTATTGTGGAAGAAATTATCAAAACACTTGTGGCATCATTAAACCCAAATCACAGGACCCCAAGGGAACTTTTCAAGCTCATGGACCTATGAAAGGCTTTCAGCTCTTGGAAAAATTCCCATGTCAGCAAGGTTAATAAGGGAAAAATACATGTATTTTTCCACCCCGATGGGAAAGGAAAACACTTGTGCATGCTCTGAGGAACCTGTTTGGCTGAGCTCAGTCATCCGGGTAACACAGAGCTGCTACTTCAGAGTCTGAAACTGACAAAGGGCCATAATAGCACCAGGCTTGGCCATGCCTTCTAAAGCAGTGGCTCTCGCCCCTCCCCTGCTGCCTGGACCCCCCTCCAAAGTCTCAGATTTGATTCAGTTACATGGGACCTTGGTGTGCTAGGCATGGGCAGTTTTAAAAGTCCTTCGGGGGCTGGAGTGGTAGCTCATCAGTTACAGCACTTGCCTGGCATGTGAAAGGACCCGGGTTCAAACCCCAGCACCACATACACAATAAGTATCAGAAAAATAAAGGCCAGATGAAAAAATGAATAAAGCTGATTTTCTCTTTCTCTCCCTCTCTTAAAAAAATAACTAAATAAAAGTCCTTCGGTTGACATTCATGAAGTTTCCAAGGATAAGAACCTAACTCTACAAAGAAACCCAAATTGCTTAGCCCAGCAGCTGGCCATAGATGGGTAAGATAGTTTCACAAACCAAATTAAAGCAGCGTGCACACTCTAATTTATAGATTCCTTGATGTCTGTCCACTTACCCTGTGTCCAGAGCACAATTTCCTGCCCTCCAGGTCTTCCTTGAGGAAGGCCAGCCATTTAGCGACCTTGATCAAGGATTTCATCTCTCTGCATCTTGACCTCCTCATCTGTAAAATGGGAGTGAGGCTTCCCTGCCTTCCTCATGGGGTTCCAGTGAGGATCAAAGAACAGCTCAGAGCAGAGGAAGAAGGAGAGGGCGGTCGGTACGCATGACAGGTGCCAGTCTCCCTGGATGAAAGGAAGGTGTGTCCCCTGGGCACCAGGGAGAGAGGTCAAGGACAGCACAAGTGGAACAGACGTCATGCCTCAGTGCACGTGAAATTGTGGGCTCTTTGTGACCTGTAATGTCCTCATGGCGACTCTAGAGGCAGGATTTATGACCCTCCTGGCATTTTTACAGACTCAGAGAGGCCACAGGCTCCGAAGGACCACAGTAGCAAGGGTAGGGCAGGTCTCAAGTCCATACTGCCTTCACTAAGCCATGAGCAGTGCTGGTAAGCAGGGAAGGGCAGGATGGAAAGCAGCCAGCGCTGTCCCCTGTGCCCTGTTGGACTATAAGCAGGTCCTCTGGGTGGCTGTCAGTTCTCTTGCGGTCTGCTGTGGACCTGTGAGTAGTCTCTCCCTGTGACCAGCTGTGGGGCTGAGTCAGAACACCATGAGTCATGCCTGGCTGCTACTCCAACACCAGGCCTTCTAGGAGCACAGGTGTCCCTTGTCAGTATGGTGCTTGGGCAGTCACATGCCACAGCCAATGGAAGGTGACACCAGGGTCTGGAGAGCCTCTCTAGAATGGCTGGGTTGACCTCTGAATACTTATCTCTAAATTCTAGAGCAGCGGAAGAGAGCAGGGTGCTGAGATGCCTTGCTTGCTGTCCCAGGAAATTGGGATCCAAAGAGGCTAGCAACCACGCCCAGCCTACAGGGTAAGACGCTAACAGGGCATGTGTGGAACTCCGTTCTCCCTAACTCAGTCTGATGTGCCTCAGCTGAGACAGTCTTCTTGAAGAAGGTTATAAGAAGGCTGGTCCTCCACCCCGAGTTGCCAGCATACGGGAAATACAAGAATGTATTTTCAGCTGTATTTCAGGCTTACCAAGAATGATTGGGATGAATGACATCAGAACTTTTGGAGAGACTCAATCTCTCCTCTGATGACATTTTGAAAACCAGTAGACATGGTTTGAAACGTCCCATGCCTCCATTCTCTGAATACTCAGTGTCCTATATCAGTGGCCAAAGGGAAACACCACACCCATTCCAGGCTCCACCCCCACAGAGACCAGTGGGCCCTTTCGTTTCCATGCCCTGTGGCCCATCCCATATCCAACATCCTACATCCCAGGCCCCAAGGAGGAAGCAGTCCCCGTGGGAGAGGGCATATCCAAGGCTAAGCAGAGGTTTTGCCCTTGACGTTGAATGACTGACTTTTAGATTATATTTTCTCAGCTTTTTCAGGGGGACAATTGAGGCAGACCCTGACCGAGGTCTCATGGTGACAATGAACAAGCAGTTCCTTGGCAGGAGCAAGCTCCAGGGCCCTGACTCTTCCTACTTGAAGATCTTCCATAACCACCCCCAGCTCAGCTCCGCCTCAACCACTACAAACCAGAACTTTAAAGACAACCAGAGACATCCACGCTGGATGAGGGCAGGAGTGACGGTCAGAAAGCCCCAAGGGAAAAAGAGTCTTGGGGAACTATGAAGGGGCCTCCTGGTCTCTCCAGCAGGGAGTTCTCCCAGGGACAAATTGGAAGTTGTGGCAGGATGGAAGCCTTGCAGCCACCACTTCTCCCAGAGATTCAAGAGGAAACTGTGGCCTGAGGCAGAAGTGCTGAACTTCCCCAGAGCCCCGCAGATTCCCTGCCTGGGGCTGGGATGTCACTTAGTGAGTGCTTGTTCAATAGCTTGTGATGAGCTTCTAGTCTGAGGCTGGAAGACTCATCCTGCTTAAAATACCACATGGATCCTGTCACTCCCCTGCTGAAGAGCTCTTAGGAGTCCTCACTGCCTGCTACAGCACATCCAGATTCTAGGCCTACCTGTGACCTTGGGTCAGTCATTCGACCTCTGTAAGAGTTCGGCTTTTGTAAATGTAAATAAAAGATCCAGGATAAATCATTTTCAAGTCTTTTTAAAACAAAAGACACTCTGATCATCTCACTGCTCTCCTTGTGCTGAGATTTCAGCATCCCACAGAATCCATCTCTTCCCCTCCCCTGAAACCTCCCCTGCTCCAGTCCAGCTGACTTGCTCCCTGCTCCTCCGTGTGGTGAGCCCCACTCCACCTCTGGGTACATGCTGCTCACCCCCCTTGCACGCCCTCAGGGTTTATTTTAGTCCCCTCTATGCACAGCACTCAAAGAGTTCGCCTCCCCCTTGAGACTTCAGCCCACATCCACCCCTCGGCTGATTCTTGGAGCTGTTGCCTCTATTACAGCGACTTGAACCTCTTTTGCTTAATTCCTTCCCAGTGACTTCATGCAGATCCATTCTCTCTCCCCAGAGGGTTCCTCATATTTGGTTTAGTATCAGCCCAACTTGGATCCTTCTAGGGACGCTCAGGTAACTTAATAGCAGTGAAAAAGCAATTTGATGAAAAGGGCGATTTACAAAGAAGTCCTAGAAATCTGTAAGGCACAGGTGACGTTCTGGGAAAGTAGGCTTCTGAGGCCCCAGAGAAAACCCCATACTTATGCTGGCTGCTTGGGCAGGAATTTGAGGTCCCAGTATATGAGTTGCCCCAGGAAGTGGGGTGGGAATCAAGGCAAGCAAGATAGAGGAAAGAGTCTCACACCTGAGTCCCAGGGATGGCTCTGCCAGCAGCCACGTGGTGACACTAGCAGGTGTTCTTCCCTCTTGCATCAATGATTTGAAGAGCCTGGGCCACCAGAAGTTCTTTGATATGCCTTTTCACTCTTATTTGGACAGTATTTCTCAAAGACTGGGAAGGACTTCCTCCATGGAGGGAGAGAAACCAAACTCCAGGAAGGACTCCAAGTTCTTGCAAAGCAAACACGAACCCGTTTTACCTGCTTCAGTACGAAAAAGGTATTTCTTTGCTCTCACGATGAGTTCACCCAGCTCCCACCCTTGGCTGCACATTGACAGGCCTGTCATGGGTGCGTTACCAAGGCAACAAGTTTATATTCACAGGCACGACAATCTCCTGGGGAACTTCTGACCCATTCAAGGAAAATGAAATTCTAGCAAAAAAAAAAAAATTGTATTTTATTGGATATAGTGATTCTTGCCAATTCTCTTTTGCCAATTGCAGTTTTGAGATAATGCTGTTTCTGTTTTATAAGCTGAAACTCTGAAAGCAGGAATCTGTTTTTATACGTGTTGTTTCTTGAGTCTACATGGAAATTTAGAAAGAAGTTCAGTTTTGGTGCTTGCTTCCCCTGGGATCCATTGTTGCACAGAAAGCTGGCAAAAGGCTCTGGCTCTAGACTCAGAACTGAGTTCAGCCTCCTTTATTTACTAGCTGGATGACCTTGGGCAAGTTACATAACTTCTCAGTTTTCTCATCCGTATAATGGGAGTATCGGCACAATCGGTTTTACTGGAGAGCTGCTACATACGTCAGCCCTGTTTCTGTGTGTTCTTCATCCACATCTTCAACTGACTGCAGCTTGAAAATATTTGAAAAAAAAATGTGTCTATTACTAAACACGAGGCTGGAGCAGTGGCTCCGCAGTTACAGCACTTGCCTGGCATGCGCAAGGACAAGGGTTTGAACCCCAGCACCACCTACACAACGAAGTGTCGGAGCAACAAAAGCCACATAAAAAACTAAATAAAATCGATTCTCTCTCGTTTTCACTATCCCTCTTTGTCTTTAAAATAAATAAATAAATATTACTCAACACACACTGGAATTTTCCTTCTCATTATTCCCTACACAATATAGTATCACTGCTATTTACACATTTTATGTAGGGAACTGGTACATTCATGGATTTTGGTAACTATGTGGGGGTTGTCTTGGGACTTGACTGTCCTAGGAAACCTCACACGATGCATCCAGTTTGAAGTTATCCTCCAATGGTAATGTCCCTAGTGCCCAACATAACAAATGTTTATATTTATATCCTCTCTGAAGACAGTCAACTTCATTCTAGTCCTCAAAGATTCTCCCAAACAAGCTTTCAAGGAGTCTCATCAGCATGCAGAAAAAGTACCCAAGCACATAAAGAAAAAAGATTTCCAGGAGCAAGAATTAGCAGGAAGAAAGAGACAAAACAGATCACTAAAACTTTGGAAATTACCAGACAAAAACTATAAAATTGCTATGGTTTAAAAAATAATGCATACTTGAGGGGGTTTTGTTGTTGTTGGTTTGGTACCAGGGAGTTAACCTGGGGGCACTTAGCCACTAAGCCACACCCCCAGCCCATTTTTCACGCTTTATTTTGAGAGAGGGTCTTGCTAAGTTGCTCAGGGCCCCGTGAAATTGATTAGATTGGCCTTGAATTTTCAATCCTCCTGCTTTAGCCTCCTGAGCTGCAGGGATTGCAGGCATGCACCACAACCATATTTGAAATTTTTATAGGAACCTCAAATTAAATTATGAATTTGGTAAGGAATGAAATGTAAATGTGAAAAATGAAAGCACCCATTTTCAAAATCTTCAGTGATCAGCTTTACTAGCAAATTAGACACAACTGAAAGAGAACAAATAAACTAAATACATCATAATAAATTACTTAGAATGTGTATAGAAAAAGATGTTTAAGTTGGAAGAGAAGTTCAAAAACATGGTACTTGAAACGAGAAAGCCGAACAAACATTATCATCAGGATTGCCTCTGAAAGAGAATTAGTGGAGTACAGGCAACAATTCAAGACCTATTGACTGGGAATTTTTCAAAACTGATGAAAGCTATTAAGCAAGGGGTACACTCCCAATGCCACAGAAACCAATAAACTCATACAATATGAACTGTGGGTACATTTTTCCAGATGGTCACAGCATTTCCTCCCATGTGCACATGAGCATGGCCCTCAGTGATAAAACTCATAGGTCCTCCCGTGAAGCTGTGAAGTCTATTTCCTTCCCCTTGAATCTAGGTTGGCCCTGAAGCTCTTGTTGACCACAGAAGCAAAACAAGTGACCTTGGGACCTAAGCATTAGAAGGTCTGTGGCATCTGTTTGTGTTCCAGACCTTCTTTGGGATCCTAAGTCACTATGTAAAGAAGTCAAAGCTGTGTAGAGGGGCACCGAGATTCCACAGTTGACAATATCCCCAAACATGTCCCCATCCGAGTCAATCCCAATCCCAATGACGCCATGTGGAAACAAGGACCCGATGCCTCTGCAGACGTATTCCAAGTTGCATACCCACTAAGTTGTAAGTAAATACAATGATCGCTGCTGTAAGTCTCTAAGATTGAGTGCAATTTGCTATGTGGAAACAATAACACTGACAGAAAAATCAACAAAATAAGAAATGAGTTCTTTGAAAATATTAACAAAGTTGACGAATTTTTGATAAGATGAATCAAAGGAAAAGGGGACTGGGGATGTAGCTAGGTGGATGATTAGCCTGGGTTCACTCCCCACCGCCAACACTTCCCACCCAAAAAAGAAAGAAAGAAAGAAAAGCAAAAAAGAAAAGGGAAAAGTCACAAATAACCAGTTTCAGAAGCCAAAAGAGAGGAATAACTACAAAGATATCGAAAAGATAACAATAGAATATCACACACAATTTCACAACAAAAAGTTTGAAAATTTACTCCCAATGGACACACTCTTGGAATAAAACATATTTAAAAAGCTGATTTTAGAAGAAATGGAAAAATATAACTAATTCTATAACCATTAAAAAATGGATTTACAGGATTGGGCTAGTGGCTCAGTGGTAGAGCGCTTGCCTGGCACGCACAAGGACCTGGGTTCAAACCCCAGCACCACGTACACAGATGAATGTCACAATAACAAAAACCAAGTGAGAAATAAATAAAAATTGATTCTCTCTCTCTCTTTAAAAAAATGGATTCAGTAGTCAAAAAATCTACCAACATTAATACTACTACACATTAGAGGGGGAAATCCCATTCTTATTACACACTGTTCCACAAAACAGAATAAGAACATTTCCAAATTCATTTTATGAGAATTTATAACACTGAAGCCAACATCCAGAGAGACAGAGAGAGAAAAGAAAATTATAATTCAATCTCATTAGCAAACATATAAGAAAAAATATCTTAAACAAATGTTATCAAAGTCCAGTAATACATAAAAGTGAAACATACCATGATCAACTTGATTCTAAAAATAGACAGTTCAATATTATCAAATATATTAATATAATTCAACATAATAATGATCATGTGTGATTCTTTCAGAGGTGCTGGAAATACTGTTATCAGCATTTAATGTTAATTGCTGGTTAATACACCCAATGAAATGGAAACATAAGACTAATTCTTTAATGGGACCATACATCTATGCATCACTCCCAAAGGCCATCATCTACCTGAATAATGCAACACTCACTTCTCATTGCTTCTTGGAATCCTGAGACTACAGTAATTAGAAATATGAAAGGATATCCACCTTGTTTTTTAAGAAAAATTAAAATTAGAATACCATTTCTCACCTGTGACACAACAATTCTAATATCTAGATACACACTCAAGCTGTAGAAAAAATGGCATTTTCATATATGTAGGGATTAAAAATGGTCTGGATCAGTGGCTCAGCAGTAGAGTGCTTGCCTGGCATGTGCAAGGACCCAGGTTCGAACCCCAGCACCACATACACAACTAAGTGTCGGAAAAATAAAAAACAGAGAAAAAAATAAAGTCGATTCCCTTTTTCTCTCTCTCTGAAAAAAGGCATAATTCTTATGGAGGAAAATTTAATAATATCTAATAATATATAAGCATACAAGTTCTCATGACAGCATTCTTCATAATAGCAAAATGTTAGAAACAACCTAAATCCCCCACATCAGGCGACTGGTGGAAGATAGATGATACATATGAGAACATTCTGCAGTTGGAAAAAATTGAAGATCTCTGAACTTACATGACATGACTTCATGATATATAGTTAAGTGGAAAAAAATCAAGATGCAAAAAAAGTCTATAGTAGGCTACCTTTTAAGATAAAGTGAGACTATATTTTCAAAAAACAGAGCATATGAAATCAATGAAATTGGTTATTTATAGTGGTGGAGTAGCAAGGCTCAAGGTGGGGACAGAAATTCCTTGAGCACATCTTTTCATATGGTTTTGACTCTGGAACCATATTAATGTTTATATATTAAAAAAATAAAGTGAAATCAAGAAACACTAAACTGAATATAAACAGACAAGCTGAATTGGTCAATTACATAATCAAAACACAGAGGGGGAAGAAAAAGATGTAATCCAAGTGATTTTGAACACAGCATTTTTATTATATACCCCAAGTAGGCCAGATTCTAAGGACAAAAGAATAGCAAAGAAATTCTGAACGTGATTTGTTCAGAATTGCTTTGGTGTTATCTTTATAACAATTCTAGTATTACATTGTATGTAGTATAGGATTTAGGAAATGAATAAATTCATCAACACATTTTGTAACTTAGATTTGCACGAAGGCAGCATAGGTATAAAAAGGGGGAAGGAGATGAAACAGCCTAATTCTGACTAAAGTTAAAGATATCTGCATATATCTACTGTGGTTTTTTTCCCTAAGACAATTATATTTCTAAGCTCCATCACCAACACCAAAAGGGCTCGGGCACAGTCACACTGCAATAAACATTCCCAGGACACGCAGACTTTGGTTCCTAAGTAACATCCCTTACCAACTGGAACTTTGAAGTAACAGCTAATTCCAGGGTTAGAATATATGAGGTTAGCCATAATCCAGGGGAAATTGGAGGTTAGCCTGGAATATCTTGTACCATGAAGTTTTAAAGTGCTTGAAAATTGAGGGGGGACATAGGAGTCACTTTGAAGGGGCTCTCCTTGGCCATATCTGTAATAATAACTTAGGCATCAACATGAAAACTGAAGTCAGGAAGGATGGCACATGCCTGTGATCCCAGCTCCTCAGGAGGCTGAAGCAGGAGGATCAAGGGTTCAAGGCCAGCTTGGGCAATTTAGTGAGATCCTGCCTCAAAACAAACAAACAAACATACAAAGACTGGGGTGCAGCTCCATGGTAGACCACTTGCCTAGCATGTGCAAGGTCCCAGGTTCGGTCCCTTGCATGTGTGATGATGATGATGAAAATGACAGAAGAAAACAGATAAAACATGAAATAGAAGGGAGACTGGCATAGCAGACAAAGGGGACCAGGGAGAGGGAGGAGGGGAAGGAAAGAGCAGGTACTGGGGAGCAAAACTGACCAAACAGTACTGGGTTCATGTACAAATCTGTAACAACGAATCTCACACACGTGTAATTATAGCACCAATAAAGACTTGTTTAAAAAAGAAGAGACACAATCCCAGGGGCTTGGAGGGTGAAGCCAGAGGATCTCAAGTTCAAAGCCAGCCTCAGCAACTTAGCAAGAGCCTGTCTCAAAATCAAAAAGTTTAAAATACAGGCTGGGGACGTGACTCAGTGGTTAAGCACCACTCGGCTCAATCCCTAGTACCGAGAGAGAGAGAGAGAGAGAGAGAGAGAGAGAGAAACAGAGACACAGAGGGAAGATGCCCATGTGAACCCGGAGGCACAGGATGGAGCCGCACATCAACAAGCCGAGGAATGTCAAGGGCGGTCAGCAGACACCAGACGCTTGGAAGAGGCAAGGCGACGCCCTTCCCATGGACCTTTCGGGGAGTGCGGCTCTGCCAGGACCCTGATTTGGATGTGAAGTATCCAGAACCATGAGAAGACAGATCTCTGTTGTTTTAAGTCACAGTCTGTGGTAATTTGCTGCAGCAGCACTAGGAAGTGGATGCGGGGTGCAGCATCCAGCCTTGCACTTTTGATTGTTCCATGAAGGGCCCGACAAAATTATGTTATTGTAAAATAATAATCGTAACATAAAAACGTGCATTTATTTTACTATTGTACTATGTGTTTCTTTTTTTAAGAGAGAGAGGGACAGTGAGCGAGAGAGAGAGAATCAATTTTGTTTAGTTTTTCACATGGCTTTCGTTGCTGACACTTCATTGTGTACGTGGTGCTGGGGTTCAAACCCGTGTCCTCGTTCATGCAGGCAAGTGCCATAACCACTGAGCCACTGCTCCAGCCACATACTATATGTTCTTCTTATTTTTTAAATAAAAATTGATTCAATCAAAAATTTTACTTGAACACTCCCCCCATACACACACACTCCTTTAAAGTGGGGGAGAGAAGGGAATTCTCTTTTACAAAGGGAATTCAACCAACCATAGAAGGCAGAAGGGTAGAAACAGAAAATCTTCATTTCACACTCACCCTGGTCATAATTCAAGAAAGAAGCACAGTGGGTGCTAGAAACACTGTGAGAACCCTCGGAGTAAAAGGACAGTCACACGGTTTCACAGTGTCTTCCTACGGATCATTTATTTATTTATTTTAAGGAGAGACAGAGAGGAAAAGAGGGAATCAACTTTACTTTTTCATCTGGCCTTCGTTGCCCCAACATTTAGTCGTGTATGTGGTGCTGGGGTTTGAACCCAGGTCCTCACGCTTGCCAGGCAAGCGCCGAAACTGCTGAGCCACCGCTCCAGCCCTCACTACAGATAATTAATGAACCACAAAGAGAGAGGAAGAAATTTGGTAGACATTATCTTAATCAAATGTTACTATGTGAATGAAAGATGTCCCCCAAAAGCTGATGTGTGAGACAACACAGCAAGGCTGAGAGGTAAGATGATCGGGTTATGAGAGCCCTAACCCAATCAGCGAATCGATCCCGATAGGGATGAACTGGGTGGTAAGTGTGGGCCAGGAGGAGTGTGGCTGGAGAAGCTGGGTCATTGGGGGCATGCCTTTAGGACACATATTTTGTATCTGGCCAGTGGACCCTGCTCTCTGTACCTCCTGGCAATGCCTTCAGCTGCTTCCCTCTCTCTGCCTCACTCTTCCACCCTGAAGTTCGGCCTCACCTCGAGCCCCAAGGAATGGAGCCGGCCTTCTATGGACTGAGACCTCTGAAATCTCTGAACCTGTGAGCCCCCAAACTTTTATTCCTAAAATTGTTCTTATAAGAGTCGTTTAGTGAAAGCAGCGAAAAAGCTGAGCAAAACACCAAAGTGTCAAAGTTAACATCAGCGTGAGGGACTCGCCAGCATTGCTCATGTTCCCTACCGGGATGCACCCAAAGGCCGCAAGTATGCTGTGTTTCTGCCAAGAATTTAATCTGATTCTAGCAACATGCCTGTAATCCCAGCGACTCTGGAGGCTGAGCAGGAGGATCACCAGTTTGAGGACAGCCTCAGCAATTTAGCAAGACGGTATCTCAAAATAAAAAATAAAAAAGGTTTAAGGATGAGTTCAAGGGTAAAGTGACCCTGGGTTAAATCCATGGTACTGAAGAAAAAAGAAAGAGAGAGAAAAAGAGAAAGAGAAACAATTTGGACAAATTGAATTTAAGGTACAAGCATACATGCGCGCACATGCACACACACACACCAGACGTGGCCAAATTTCTCTGTGACACAGAAAAGAGAAACAAAAAAGACCAGACAACTAATCTGTAAAGAGATTGAAGATATAAGACAAATAAATACAATGTGTAATCTCTGGATCTAATAAGCAAGGACTGTAAAAATTAAAAGTCTATAAATCCACCAGGCACCGTGCCACATGCCTGTAATTTCAGTGACTTGGGACGCTGAGGCAGGAGGATCGAAAGTTCAAAGACAGCCTCAGCAACTTAGTGACGCCCTAAGCAATTCAGCAAGACCCTGTCTCAAAATAGAATAGTAAGTGGGCTGGGGATGTGGGTCAGTGGTTAAGAGCCCCTGGGCTCAACCACTGGTAACCACCACCCCACCCCAACAAAAAAAGTGTATTAATTCACTATATTATCAGATGAAAGGAGTAAATCATATAATCAACCCAATAAATGCCAACAAAAGGACTAGACACAATTCAATGTACACTTGTGACTTTTAAAATTTTTTCTTTGCAAAATAGAAATGTCTTAGTCTCACAAGGAGTTCAGGTCAGATATCCCTTATCTGAGAAGCCTGGGGCCAGATGAGTTTCAGAATTCAGTGTTCAGAAATGCTCCAAAATTCAAGATGCTCCTGTGCTCAGCAAGTTTCAGTTTTGGAGAATTTCAGACTTTGGATTTTCAGATTAGAGATACTCAAAGAGTATCTTAAAAAAAAAAAGTCCTAAAGCAAGCACCATATTTACTGATGAGAAATTAAACACTTTCTTTTGAACTTGGGAATGAGATAAGAATACCTCCCGTCATCTCTTCTAAGAAAAAGTACAGACCAGGCACCAGCCATCTCAGTAAGGTACAAAAAAAAAAGAAAGAAAGAAAGAAAAGAAAAAGAAACAGAAACAGAAACAAGGCATACAGGTTGAAAAGGAAGAAAGGAAGCAGCAAACTGTTGTTATCAGCAGAATTGTGTGCATAGAAGATTCCAAAGAATGCGCAGATAAGTTAAGATATCTAAGAATATTGTTGGGTACAAAAATCAGCATATGAAAATCAATTTTATTCCAGGTGTGGTGGCACACGCCTGTAATCCCAGCAGATCAGGAAGCTGAAGCAGAAAGATTGTTCGGAAAGTTCAAAGCCAGCCTCAGCAATTTAGCAAGGCCCTGGCTTACATCGAGACCCTATCTCAAAATAAAAAATAAAAATGGCTGGGGATGTGGCTCAGTGGTTAAGCACTGTTGGGTTCAATCCCCAACACCAAAAAAAAAAAAAAATCAATTTTATTTCTATATATCTATGACAAACATTTTCAAAATAAAATTTGAAAATCCATTTGCTATATAATAAATATATGCATATATATTTATTGTGTATACAAATATATACACAATGTGTGTGTATACACATGCACATACACACACCAAGGAATGCGTTTAACAATATATGTTCAGAACCTCAAAAGAGAAAAACTTTGAGAGGCACTTACAGAAAGACTAAACGGATAGTTGTGGTTGGAAAGACGCAATACTGCAACGATGTCTGTTTTCCCAACTTGATTCACAGAATTCAAAGCAATCTCTGTCAAAATGCAAACAGGTTTTCTTGGGTAGAAATCGACAAGCCGATAGTTAAATTTATATGGAAATTCAAAGCCAAGACACTTCCGAAGACTAATTTTGTCAAATAACAGAACTGACTATGAAACTATAGAATTAAAACAATGTTTTACTGGCACAGGAATAGACACATGGGCTAACCAAGAAAAAGAGGATCTGAAACACACGGAGGTGTGATCTGAATCATGCACCTGTGAACAGAGGTGGCTGTGGGCCAGGGCTGAGGGTGGAGCTCAGTGACAGGGCATTTGTCTAGTAAGCATGTGCAAGGCTCTGGATTTGCCCCCCAGCACTGCACACACACACACACACACACACACACACACACAAGGGAAACATTTGCATTTTCAATAAAATGGCACTAAGACAACTGGGTATTTTCATTAAGTGTACAAAATTGGGGTCATCTCTTACACTATTCACAAGAATCAATAATCCCGGATATATTGGGATTGACCTAAATGAGAACAGCAAACATATAATTTATACATTT
The DNA here is from genome assembly GCA_004027875.1 of Aplodontia rufa. Classification (NCBI taxonomy): domain Eukaryota; kingdom Metazoa; phylum Chordata; class Mammalia; order Rodentia; family Aplodontiidae; genus Aplodontia; species Aplodontia rufa. The sequence continues at coordinate 171,865 of PVKS010000078.1, read as the reverse complement.
ATAATAAACATATATTTCCTTTTCAGAAGGAAACACGTGGTATCTTCAAGATCTCAAGGTTGAAGAGAAGTTTTTTGTTGTTTGTTGGGGGGGATTGTTGGTACTGGGGGTTGAACCCAGGGGTGCTTTATCACAGAGCTTCATCCCCAGTCCTTTTGATTTTTTATTTTGAGACAGGTCTCACTAGTTGCTAAGAGTCTCCCTACCAAGTCTGACCTCTAACTTGTGATCCTCCTGCCTCAGCCTCCTAAATCTCTGGGATTATCTCCTGAGTTGTACCACCGTGCCCCACAGGAGTTCTTAAATAAGACACAAAGAGCACAAACTATGAGGAAAAAGATTACAAATTCATACACTTAGGAATGGACTCAGAATATACAGACAATGGCCTGACCACACATGATATTAGAACTCTGACCAAGATCTGCCACAACTGGCCCAGGAAGCCACCACAACCTCCGCAGCCATCAACCTAGACTGTCAGAGCGTGGGTGACAATTGCCACATTACGCCTTTTTTGCCCCTGCTTCCAACTCAGGACCAACTAGCAAAAGCCAAATATACCCCTCAAGCGAGTCACTGAAGATGCAGAGTTTGTCTGCTTCTCCCACCCACAGCCTGCAATCGGAGCAGACCAGGAGCCTCCGCGCTCCCCGGCCAGCCTTTGGGTCTCCACCAAAGGCCAATCATGACTTGCTCTCTGAATAAAGAGCCTCTGTTTGTTCCCATGTGGGTGGTCTTCACTTACTTCCACAAAACTGAGAAATTTGCCTACCAAAGGGGAAAAAGTAGTCTACATAAAGAGAATGGAAGGACAGCGTGGAGAGGGAGAGACGTTTGCAGTAGATATATGTTCACCAAAGAATCAGCCCACAGCATACACGGGGAACTCCTAAAAGACTCCCCTGTAGAAAACGGGGGAAAGACTTGAAGAAAAGAGGACTTTAAATGATGATCAGGAGGCTGGAGCAGTGGCTCGGCAGTTACAGCGCTTGCCCGGCATGCACAAGTACATGAGTTCAAACCCCAGCACCACACACACAGATCAACAAGAGCCATGTGAAAAACTCAATAAAAATTCATTTTCTCTCCCTCTCTCTTTCTTTCTCTCTCTTTTTTTAAATGATTAATCGGCATGAAAAAAACACCCTGGCTTTATCGGTGATCCACCAGGAATGGGGAGAGTGTGGCACTGTCCTGCTTCTCCCCTGAGGGTCCTAGAAGTGGATGCCTTGCCCCGGGTGAGCAGCAGGGCCAGGCTTCTGCCCCAGACCTTCTTTACCCCTGGGGGTAAAGGACAAGTACCTTCTTGCTCATGGCCCAGGCACCTCATCTAGAGGCTGAAAGGTCACGTTTAGGGCTGGAGTGGTGGCTCAGCAGTTACGGCACTTGCCTGGAATGTGCAAGGACCCGGGTTCGAACCTCAGCACCACATACACAAAAGTTTAAAGACTTTGTCTTCAAGGAAGACAAAGGAAACCAAGGAAGAACCAGAGATGGGGAGGAGAGGGCTGAAAGCCCAATTGTTTACGATCACTCATGCCAGGAGGAATGCAGAGCCTAGCAGAGTTGACAGCCCAGGCCGTTCAGTGGAAGCTCATTGGGCTATTTGGTAGAACTAAAGAAAGTGGGTAATTTTTTAGAATTTCTCATCCTGGTCTGTCTTCCCATATCCTTTCCGTGACAAACAAAGCCCACAAATAGTAATAGTAATGGTTAAAAGGTAATTACTAGGGGCTGGAGCGGTGGCTCAATGGTTATGGTGCTTGCTTGGCATGCATGAGTGCAAGGGTTCAAACCCCAGCACCCACATACACAACTAAGTGTCAGGGCAACGAAAGCCATGTGAAAAACTCAGTAAAAATTGATTCTCTCTCTCTCTCTCTCCTCTCTCACTGTCCTTTAAGTAAAAGGTAATTACATGGCATTTCCATTGTGAACATGGGGAAAATCAAAGTTCAGGGAAGTAGAAGAACTCGCCCAAGGCCGCACAACACAAAGAACTAGAACACAGCTCTCCGTGACTTTGTCCCCCACCGTGGTACTGCAGGATGGCTGCATTTCTCACCTCTCCCAAGTCCTGTCCCTCACCCTACAGGCTTTTGGGGCAACTGACCCTTGGTCATGTTTCATGCCACCTTCCCCTCCCATCTGATGAGACAGCCTTCTTGTGTCTGAACTGTGCTCCCAAATTCTATGCCTAAGCAATTGAGGACACTAGCAGGGCTGAAGCATCAGTTGTCACTAAGCAAAAGAACGCTTACCTTGCCCCAGCAGCAGCAGCAGCCCCGCCAGGAAAACACCTGGCCGCAGCCCCATGCCAAAATCTCCAGGTGTCCCAGGGCTCTGGGCGAAAGGCTTCTTTCTGCTGATGGATGGGCTAGGAACGTCTCCTGCTGCTTTTATGCTCCTCTGGGATCTGATAGTGCACCTGTCATAAATTTTGCCATGTTCACCTTTGAAAGAGGGCAGCGACTGGCTGTAAATGATAAATATTAACATCGCGGCCGGAGTCTAAACAGACAGCATGTTCTGGTCATAGACGCTAAGACCAGGACCACAGAGCTGCCTTCGTATGGCCTTCCGTGGTGACAGGTGACCTGAAATCACCAGTGGCGGAGTGCAGGCTTAGGAATCCCAGGTGCAGGACTGGAATTCCAAATCTGCCACAAGTCTGAAACTTGGGTGCGTCCCTTAACTTTGGGCACATCCCAACTGTAAGCCGGGAGCATAAAAGACCCAGGGAGTAAAGGTATTTTGTAACAACAGGAAACCATAAAGCCCCTCCGAGGCAGGGCTTGGTTCTCCTCTTCTTAGTCTGAAACTCATTCCCACCATGTCTCAGGAGTGCCACTGGGTTCTCTGAGTGGTACAACACAGGAAGGCTTGCTGGTCCCCCACCTCCAAACCCCATGGGTGGCTGAAAGTGTCGAGCTGGTGCGCACACCACACTTTCATTGTCTGCATGTTGAATTGAGTGTCCCAAGCTGCGTCTGGCACAATCAGCAGTTTCCTTTGAGCACATGAAGTCCGGAATGCTAGGCAGGGTCTAAGCGGGGCAGATCGAGCTGGAATGGAAACCCTGAGTGACAAAATCCCTTGAGGGTGAAATTTACATTTTTCCCACAAAAAATTGTGGTTAATATGTACAAATATGTTTAAACTGCCCTTGCCTGTTGGCCACTCTGTGACAGTGGGGCTGAGAGTCTGACTTTTGAGATCTGGCTTAGAGCGCCACGCTGGTTCCTGTTACCCATCCCAGATCTTGCTGTCCTCCCTGACCTGGGCATTTTCCTCATTTTAAAAAAAAATCACAGTTCTAGCTGTGTTGCCTTGAGTAGAAAGTGAAGTGAGCAGCCCTTTATTCCTAGATACCTGATTTTAGGCTGTTGTATTTCTTTTTCAGCTGCTCAGTAGAACATGATGTGGGTGACCACTGATCCAGACATGCCACAGCCTGAGCCTCAGCCTTGGGACACATGGAGGTCTTGGGCCATGCTAAGATGTGGGCAATGACACACTGACCCCGCTGGCCATCACTAGTCCCAGGGCCTGGAAGAAGACCCACTAATAGAAAAGAAAGAAGAAAATGTACCTGACGCCAAGGTCAGCAGGGGTCATTGAGCACAGAGGTGCCTAAGTACCTGGACATTTGTTGGCTTTACTTAACTGCCCACAAGTTCAACAAGACACTCAATGCTGCTGTTACTCTGTTAGGATATCAGGAGTCCCACCAGCTCATGCCAGCTTTGAGGACCATCCCTGAACCCACTCCCTGAACCGTCCCCAGGTCCCCACTCATGCTTAGGCCACTGGGAAGGACAAGCGGAAGCAGCTGGCCCTGCCTATCATATACTCACTTCTGTCCCTGCTTCTCTGCACGACCATCATGGCCCAAGTGGGCTGGCCACATGCCATCCTCTAAACCATTTACACTTAGAAAAATTGAGAAATGACTTAAAAAAAGTTTTCAATCTCTGAGAGTCATTGTGGAATAGGATGGCCTGAATTACCTTTTAGAGAGAAGGAGTCTGAGTCCCGTCTACGCACACAGGAATCCTGGTCAGCAGTGACAGTGTCGGGGAAGCAGCACTTTGTGGTGGCCCTTTTATATATGAGCTTGATCAACACCTATTCTTTATGCGTCTATGAAAGAAAGGGGGAAAGTAGTCATCTAAAACCAGAAACAATTTCCGTCAATTGTCCAGAAACTTTTGTCCTCTGATTCTTGTTATAAAATGTGTTAAGGGGACAGGTCCTGGAGAGGCTAAGATGCTACACTGTAGATTTCAGCAATGCTCAGCAGGTGTACCTTTCTGGGACAGACACAAGTTCGTGAACTCATGGGGGGGGGACATGGAGGCCAGAGTATGGCGGTGCCTGCCTTGCTCAGAAGGCTTCTAGGGGACTGAAAAAGCTGAGCAATTGCTATTTCCCAAGAGTCCACAAGGGGGTGTTAGACAAATCCTCTGGCTCAGGGCCCAGGTAGATTAAAGCAGGACCAGTCTTTGAAGAATATTTTTCAGAGGATTACAACACATTATTGTCCAAAGAATTTAACTTGGTGAATTATTACCCTATTGAAGGAATGGAATAGAATATAAAATATCTGAGGGTAAGTAATATATTAAGGAAACTTGTTACAGTCATATGTAGTGAGGCAATATCCAACTTTTTTTTTTTTAAAGAGAGAGGGACAGTGAGAGAGAGAGAGAGAGAAAGACAGAATCAATTTTACTTAGTTTTCATTGGCCTTCATTGCTTCCACACTTCGTTGTGTATGTGGTGCTGGGGTTCGAACCTGTGGACTTTAGCACATGCAAAGCAAGTGCTGTAACCACTGAGCCACCACCCTAGCTCCAATATCCATCTCTTAAGGTAGGTCATACTTAAAAAATATTTGAAAAACACTACTATTGGATACACAAAAAAATCCCTAGACATTGAGAAAAATAAGATTTGTTTTTCCTCTGGTTAAATATGTAAAATGCTTATGAATGGCTTTGGAAGAAGGATAAGTGCAGGTTGAGCTTTTTAATGATGTGAGCAGAGCATAAGTCAAATGATCCCATTGTTCTCTTCCTTCAACAAGGAAGACTCAGGCCCTGGTGCCTGCGTGAGCTATAACAATGTGACAGGAAGTGTCACAGTGGTCTGTCATCTTGAATAGGTACCCACTGGTGCCTATCTTCCAGCACGAGACTGCACACATGTGAGCAAATCAGTGTCCTGAGCTGGTAACTGGGCTGACAGCTGACCATGGGCAGGGGCCTTCTTACAATCAACATATTGAAGATGAGAAGCGTTTCACTGAGAAGTGAAGAAGTAAGAGAGAAAACGAAGAAAGGACCCTTAATGTAGTTCTAGGAAAAAACACAATTTTTGAAAATCATATCCTTGTTCATGAAAAGAGAAAGACAGAGTAAATCCCTACAGAGAAGATGGTCACTCCCTGAGAGGGGACACCTGGTCTGTCTTGGCCTTTGCTATACCCCAGCAGCTAACACTGAGTGAATTTAAATCAGAATAAAGGAAATAGATCAAGACCATTACAAAAAGATCTGCTTATATAAGCTAATAATAACCTCAACAAGGGTGAATTATTACGAGAGCAAGGGGAACCTTGCCTATGACACTGGGGGACGAAGGGAGGGGAGGGGGAATACGTGGGTCATCAAGGCAGCTAGAGGGTGGGAGTAGGGGGGTTATCAACCCAGTGGGGAGCCTTCAATTTCCATGAGAAGCCCAACTAACACTGGGGTGGAGTAGGGGGAAATATGGGATTGGTGGGGAGACCCAAAGCAGGGAGACCATGGACTGCCGTCAGCATCGGCTTGCTCTGTCATTATGCATGTGTTCATGATTCTGTGGCAACAATTCCCTCCTAATTGTAAGACTATGTTGAATGAATAAAAATTAATTAATTAATTAATTTTTAAAATCCGCTTACAGAACACAGTAGACACAATGAAAAGAATACAAATCACGTTTTAGGTTAGAGAACTGAGGGAAAGGCGAAGCACATTGTTCTCGATACCATGAAGCAGGACCCGAGCGGATCGTGGAAAACATTGAGGCTCATGGGTCACAGCTCTGCCCCAAGGAAACTCTGTCATTCTTCCCCATGTGATTCTCGATGCTGGCTGCGTGTTGGAACTACCTGGGGAGTGTTTTAACAGATACCCATGCCTAGGGACACCCTCACATTCTGATTTAGATCATCTAGGGTGGGACTTAAGCTTAGACTTTTTTGTTTGTTTGTTTTTGTCCAAAGAGAGAGGGACAGTGAGAGAGAGAAAAAAAGAGAGAGAATCAGTTTTATTTAGTTTTTCATGTGGCTTTTGTTGCTCGGACGCTTTGTGGTGTACTTGGTGCTGGGGTTCGAACCCGCGTTCTTGTGCATGCCAGGCAAGAGCCATAACCCCTGAGCCACCACTCCAGCCCTAGCGTAGGTTTTTTTTAAAGATTCTGACATCCACCCAGGGCTGAGATTCCAGCGGAGCCAGAGCTCTCAGGAAACCACTGACACCAGCACTCTGCTACATCTACAAGCTGGAAGTTCACTGATGCTGGGACAGGCTACTGACAGCTGGCAAGAGCAGGCTGATTCAGTGACCCCTGCAGAGGAAACCCGTGGGAACACATGGGATCAGATGCTGGGACTTATCTCTCAGAGGTGGGGGGCGGAGGGAGATGGGGAGACAGTGGGATTCAGGTGCCTGGAGGGGCCCAGCCAGCAAGCCCCGACATGTGTGGGCTAAAGGTCCAGATCAACAATGACGCCTTTATCGCCTGCAGACATTTCCTCTTCCTTCTGCCCTCGTTTCCTTAGCTGTGAGATCAACAGCACTAATCCCATCTCCAGTGGGCAGGGCACAGAGCAGCCTTGTGGCACTGGGGAAGGGGTGAGCCCAGCCTCTCACTCCATGCCCCACTTCCTACCCAGCCATTAGCTCGGAGAAAGGCACTGTCACTAGCTGACTGCCATTTACAGATGGGGGGGGGTGAGGCACCCATAGCACAAGTCTTGGAACTCTCCAAGTCACATGGACACTCATGACTGCCCCTTTCTTTCTCCTCTACCTCCCACCCTCTCCAGACTCTGAGGGCCCCCCAAAGCCCTGTTGGTGCTGATTAGGAATTTTATGAGAGCTGCACTTCCCAACCTGTGTATCTACCAGCACAAAGAAGACGGGGACATTGGTACAACACAGAGAGTAAGCAGAAAAGGCTATCTTGGGCATGAGATGAACAGCTGAGGGTCTTCAACAGCTCCAGGACCCTCTTGGCAGTCCTGAAGGGCTAGAGGGGTCAATGATGTTTCCCATCCATGTACCCTCTTTAATGCACCTATGACCAGGTTCAAATTTAGGTGGCATTTGGTGAGCACCTGCCAGTGCCAGACCTCTGGCTTTTCAAGCTCATAAATGTCTCATTTAATAGCAGCTACCTTCCCCGAGGTGCTCAAAGTGCTGGTTGAGGTCACCCAACACTAAGTTCAAAAGGAGGTTCTGGCCCAAGTCTCTTCCTCCACATCCATTTGGTTTTCCCCAGAGTGACGGGAAGATGTGCCTGGTAAAATTGCTTTAGTTGCACCTCAGGAGAGAAGCCCAGAAAAGGCTCTTGATCCTGAGTTGATGAAGGGTGGCCTTTGGCTCATGTGCCCAGTTTGGCAGCAGAGTTGACTCTTCCCTCCTCGATCCTAAGTCTGAGGGACCCATCCAGCTGATCACTGGGCAGCCTGGGCACTGGCACCCTGGCGGACCTAGGGAGGAAGCTCCACTTCTGCTGGTAGAAGGGACCTTAAAGGTGTCCTCCTTGGACCAGAAAACTAGAAACGATTCTCTAACCGATCACAGTTACAGGTGGCTCTCCAGCTATGTTCCCCCATCTCCACCTTCTTGGGAACAATCCCACTCCTGGCAAGAAAACCACAGGGACTAGGTTGGAACTGGCCAGAGAGTGCTTGGACTTAGTAGTCATCCAGTCCAGGCCTTCTCTACTCCCACTGTACAGAGGAGCAAACTGAGGCAAAGAAAGAAGCAGAGCTAATTGGTGACTAAGAGCATGAACTGAGTTTAGGACTCCCTGATCCAAGTCCAGGGCTCTTTCCCACTCCTTACCCGGGACTGAATCACCAGGAGCATTGCGACAATAGTATCTTTAATCCAGATTTGCAAATAAGAAACTTAAAACCCAGAGAGGATTAGTAACTTATCAAAAGATGCTCAGCTAAGAAGGGTAGGGCCAGAGCTCTTGCCTCGCACTACAGCCCAGAGTGGTTAAATTCAAGCCTCGGAGAGTGCTAGACCCTGTGCTAGCAGACACCAATGCAAAAGCCTCAGCCCACCCCCATCTCCACTCTGGGCAGGGTCTCAGGGAGCCAGGCTGCTGTAACTGGTGGGCCCTGCACACCTGGATCTTCCAGAACTAGGAATCTCTGCAGCAGGCACAACCTGCTCCTGGGTGGCAGAGCCAAGGAGAGCCCTGGGGAGAGAAGTGCTGAAGAATTCGATGCTCTGTCCACCAGGGAGATCCCGCAGAACTCCTAAGTGGCTAATCTCTCCCTCACTCAGTTCCCTTTGCATCCTGTGTGGGGGCTGACATCTGTCCTTCAAATCCAAAGGGAAGAAGCAAGACTCTTAGCTTCCCACACAGAGAACCACACAGAGAGGGTCCTGGCTTCCAGAGCCCCAAGCAAGCCTCCAGCACCCACCTGGCCTGCATTCAGAATAGAGCACCTGCCCAGGAAGTTATCTCCTGGACACAGGGCCTGGGGAGGGACAAGAGCCTCTCTAGATCCGACCAGAGCCACTTACCTGCAGGGGCCATGGCTTCATCTGCACCACACACAGCTGGCTGCAATGGAGTGGGGCCTCTGGGCTTTTGGCTGTGGGGCAGGGGATTGCTGAGGCATGGCGTCACAGCTTGGTCCAGAGCTGGGCTGTTGACACCACTAGACACTGGCACGTGGGTGTTAATGGCTTTGGCATTGACGTGCAAGCTTGTTTGCTTAGCCAGCTCCCTTTCAGCCACTGTTTATGCTTGATGGCACCACCTGGGGAGAGCACCACAGTGTGAGAGTGGGCGGGGGAGGGGGAGGGAGACTTGGGCCCCAGGGCCCTGATGTGGAACAGCTACCCCACTTGGCCGGGCAGAGCGATCTGTGCTGAGCTACAGTGGTTGGAACATCAGAGCCAGCTGGGCACCTTGCTGAGGAGTTTGTCACCTCAGGTTCTGTTTTCCAGCTAACTCCATCTTGAGGGCCTGGCCTCTGCTCCCACTGGCCAACATCAGCCTGCCTGTTGTTCCGTTCTTCCTATAGGGATTCAGGAACCACCTGCCTGTTCCAAACTGGAAGGTAACACTCAGAAGAGGAAACTGAATCTTCAGATCCCTCACGTTCTTCATCCTGATCCATGCATCTGTTCATATTATAACATTTCTGAAAGTAGGCTGTGTCTGTTAATCTACAGAAATGTCTTAGAAACATGTCACCAGAGGGCAGGTAAAACCTGATGTTAAGTCCTGGTTTTTCTGCTCCCAAGGCCAGTTCCCTGAATCTAAGGATCAGCACTTCCTTGCCTTCGCTCATTTGCATAAGTCCTCAGTTGATCCCTGGGGGCCTCCGAGCAGCATGGGAACAGCAGGGAGGTGAGGAGTGGCTGGACTCTCAGCGTGTCCCCTGGAGTCCTGGGTGGCTCCTTGCACCTCCTGTGCACATTCTTCTCTGTGTCTGGAAACAGCCACCTTAGACCGTTTTCTTTGTTCCTCTCTGTTGACAGGAGGCGCCAGGCTCCTGCACTTTGGCACCACTCACCTGGATTCCGGTAAGGACTCCTGCGGGCTCACCACCCCTTCCGTCCTCCACCCACCACCAGATGGCCTTGCTAAAACAGCTTACATTACTTGTCCTTCTATGTGGCTCTGCTCCCACCACTCTACCGGAAGCACATGAAGGTTGACTATTTGCCCAATCCAGCACTCAGTGCATCCTCTGGCCTTGTCCTGCCCTGCGTCTGCGCAGCCCTGGAAGCTGCCCTCTCTACCCCTCTCCTTGGACAGCTCTGTCCTTGGCCCGCAGACTTCCAGCTTCCTCTCAGGCTCCCTGTTCCTCCTCTGTCTCCTTGTCAGCTCCTGAGTTCCTCAGAGCCTGGACCCTCCTCCTCCTCTTCTAGTCTCCATTTAAACCCTGTGTGTCAATCAATTCCCATTCTACTTCCAGCCAAACCTCTCTTCTGAGCTTCGAACCCCATAAACTCACTGACTGCCTCAACGTCCCCTCTTTGATGTTCCCCAGGCTCTTCAGTCTCTAGGAGGGAAGACCTGACCACACCATCTTCTTCCATCGTTGGTGTCCTAAGGGGGAGAGCAATGGCGACAGCAGGCAGACCCAGGAAAGATCCTTGGGAGCTCCCTCTCCTCAGCCCCAACAGATCACCAAATGCTGAGTCTCATCAATTTCTGTCCTGAATGACCTCGTGAAACTCCTCACACTTCTCCATCTCCACTGCCCAAACTGGGCCCGGGCTGCTGCCACTGCCCCAACACAAATGGCCAAATAATTCCAAACAATTGCTTCCACGCCACTCTTGCTTGCTTTTTTTTTTTTTAATTTTAATTTAAAAAAAATTTTTTTACACAATAGCCTGAATGATCTCATCAGTGTGACGCTTTATGTCACACCTTATACAAAAACCTTTTGATAGCTCCCCCACTGCATTTTGGACAAAGACTAACCATCTCAGTGTGACTTACGAGGGCCTGAGTGCCATTCTCCTCTCCAGCCCAACTCCACTCTCCATCCTTGACTTAGCCTGGCTCTCCGGCTCCTTCATGTCCTTGAACATGTCCTTGAACTTGTAGCTGCCTATTCAAAGTCTATCCTCACTGTCTGACCTTAAGGTCCAGGAGAGCAAGGACCATGTGATTCGCTGCTGTGTCACCAGCACTTAGCATAGCATTTGACATTAGTAAGTGCTCAATAATTGTCGCATAGATGTATCAAATGCAGATCCACTGCAGTCAGACTCTGGGGCCCTGGTGAACAGGATCAGATTCTATGTCACAGTGCCTTATCTACCCTGCTCTCTCTGGCAGCTGGCTCACAGCTCATTACAACACTTACTTCACCTTGTTGGAGTCAAAAATATGCCAATGGGGGTCGCATTCTTTGATGGAAAGGGTTTTCCCCAAGTGTCCTTCATCTTGTGTATGTGGGGGGTGGGGGAGAACTGGGGACTGAACCCAGGGGTGCTCTACCACTGAACTCCATCCCCAGTCCTTTCTATTTTTTGAGACAAGATCTTGCTAAATTGTCCAAGCTAGCCTTGGACTTGTGACCCTCCTGCCTCAGCCTCTCAAGCTGCTGGCATTACAGGTGTGTGCCACCATGCCCTGCTGCCATACATCTTTGTAACCACCTGCACAATTCCTAATTTAGTGGCTTTGCACCCAGTAGGACACTGTGCCACAAATACTACCCGAGGAAGGGAGCTCTTCTTGGCTTCTGCCTGGCCCAAAATGTCCCCACCCCCATCCCCCAGAGGTAAGAGATCTCTGAAAATAGTCTTCCTCAAAACAGGGAAAACCTGAGAATTTCCCGGGTCGTGTCAAATATGCGTAGCAAACTAATCAAAGACTGTGAAATGTTCTGGAAAGTCAATTAGGGTGCCCCCACTTTGAAAATTCCCATCCTAAGGGAACACTTGACAATCAGAGGCTGTCTCAGAACCGCCTCTTTCTTTCTCTCTAAAGTGTCCACTCCCTTCCAACACCTTTGAACCTCTGCTGAAACGCAGGTGATACAAGTGATTCCCTTGTGGCTGCAAGCTGACAAATAAAGAGCCTTTGCTAATTTTGTCTTGGATTTAGTTTTATTTTTACTGTACTCTTGAGGCCATGACTTGGATCTGGCCTGATCTGCTTGTCACTGTGGACTTTGGGTCTTGACCAGGCACAGAGCCCACCAAGGCCGGGTGAGCCTCGTTGCTCAGCTCACGGTGTCTGCCCTTGTCCACAGTAAACCCACACGGTATCAGCTCCGCTCACTTTGTTGAGTTACTTGGCATTTTCTTTACTTGTTAAATCTGGAGGTTTGCATTTGGTTAGAGTGACCCTTTGGAGCTGCATCCTTGGTGACTTGCTTCTATCTGTCCCTTGATTTTTATCCTGTGTCCTTAAGCACCGTTTTGTTGTGAAGATATAGAATGGAATGCAGGCACAGTTCCCAGCAGCTGGCTGCTTGAGTGGCCTCACGCACTAGAAGGCTGGCAGTTCTCCCCAGACCAGCTCTCCCTGAGGACAAAGGCTGCCGTGGGTCACCCCTAAAATCAGACTCAATTGTCTGTCCTCTCCTGGGTAGTTGTCCTGAGGATGTGGTTTTGATTCTGGAAGAAGATTCTCTCTGCTGTATTCCAGCTGTGGAAGACTCACATTGTTGAGTCTGTGTTTGGAGGTGCTTGACTGTTAGGTCAAGGGTCCAGGACATGGAACTGGCTAAGCATCTTCACCTGACACTGACTTCTAACTGGCAGTAAGTAGGAGCCACCCCTCCCGGGAACCACTCCCGCTTCTTATGGGTGTTCACATGACAACTGTACTTCCTCTCTCTCTCTCTGAAGGGCAGGATTTCAGCAAGAATAATTTGGGCCTTCTGTGATGCTTGGGGGAACATTTAATTTAACTAGAGCAGCTCATCTGAGAGGTGCAGGAGAACAAAAACAGAATAAAATTCCTCAGGCCCAACGAGTGGCATTTTGTAAGGGTGCACTGGCACTGCTAGAACAAAAGAGCGATGGAGAGGAAGGTCGCACAACACTGCGAGTAGATATAATCTTCTGTAACAGGAACTGAACTCAGTGGTACTTAACCACTGAGCCATATCCCCAGTCCTTTTAATATTTTATTTTGAGACAGGGTCTCACTAAGTTGCTTAGGGCCTCACTAAGTTGCTGAGGCTGGCATTGAACTTGCAATCGCCCTGCCTCAGCCTCCCAAGCCACTGGGATCACTATAAGTATATTTATTATCTCTGAGCTGTACAATTAAAATTGGTTAAGATGGCACATTTTACATGTTTTACCACAATATGATAATAATAATAACAACAACCTGTTTGAAGATGGGACATGTCTTGTACCATAGAGTTTAAACCGTCGCCTAAGAGCTATTGTCAAAGATATCCTTAATCTTTGACAAGAACCATCTCTTTAATTCAGAATCGCCCACGTGGCTATAGCCATTCATGCCAGATTTTTGCCAACAAATTCACATGTTGGTGGGAATATCAGAGGCTAAATTATCAACGGGAAAGCAGAATCAACTAATGTGCAGTCAGATGTAAGAGACTCTATGTGCACACTCTACCAAAAGACACCAAGAGAGCCCAGAAAATAGGTCCCAATTTACTAAAAGCAATTTCTGGGAGATTCACTTTGAACATTGCTTGGACTTTGCTACAGCCTTGTAAGCAGAAAAAAGAGGAACCAATAGGAGATTTCAGAGGCAGACAGTGCCTTCCATCAAAACACAGGAGTCTGACCCAAAGCTGACCTCACAGTGACTCTCCCATCTTATTTGTATGTGTGGTTCATCCTGAAATCTGAGACCTGTTTTTCTCTGTTGTTTGTTTGTTTGTTTGTTGTTTTTTTAAGAGAGAGTGTCAGTGAAAGAGAAAGAATCAATTTTATTTTGTTCTTCATGTGGCTTTCGTTGCTCCAAAACTTCACTGTGCATGCATACAGTGCAGGGGTTTAGACTCGTGTAGTTGTGCATGCCAGGCAAGTGCCGTAACCTCTGAGCCACCACTCCAGTCCCATCTGAGACCTCAAGCAAAATGTAGAATCAGGGATAGGCTGACTGTCTGAACTATAATATTCAACTGGACACTTGGGCAAGATTCTGGAATGTTCATTCGGCTATAAAACTCAAGGTAAATGTATGGCTTTGCAGATAAAATGATGAGGTGATCTTAATTCCAGGTGTTCCCTAGAGATAAAGATGCTGTAAACGTTGTAAACACAAAGGCATTGGGGAAAGGGTTGGGCTTCAAAAACACAAATAAAAAAGGTGAGCTTATGCCAGCTGGTCTTTTGGGGAAATCCCCTTTCAGATAGCTAATGCCGTGACCAGAGGGCCCCCCTTTCTCAAGTGATTGCTGCCTGTCCTATGTTCCCTGTGACAGTTCAGATGGCCTGATCAGAACCTAGCACCTCCTCCTAGAAGCTGCCCAGCCAACAATTGCAGAAATTATATGAGACAACACCGGCCCCGGCACCCCTCTGCCACTGTTTCCTGGGCTTGATGCACCTATGGCTGGGGTCCAAGCCACATGCCTCTCTTCCTGCCTTGCGCTATCCTAAGAAACAATTCCATCTTGTGCCTCAGTTCTCAGGAACACTCTAGCTATAAAATCCTCCAGCAGCTTTAGTTGGCTGGATGATTAGTATGGAAATCAATGGCCAAAGAGGAAATTAGAATTGAAGTAAGCTTAGAGGGTCCTATCTTATATTTGAAATATAGTCTAAGAGAGCACTATTGGCAGCTTACAAATATGGGTTCTTGGAAGCTTCTGAGTGTAGAATTTTAGAACCTACTGAATCAGAAAGTGTCATTTAAGGAGCAATGCCCTGGCCAAGAGAAATGGTTCTTAAATCTCATATTTGGGACACTTTCAAAAATGACTGATGAAAGAGCCGGGTCCCAGACCCATTGAATTAGAATCCCCAGGAGAGGGACTCAGGCAAAGTTTTTGTCATTGATGATTATTTTTCATTTATTTAGAGCTCTCCAAGTGATTCAAATGAACAGCCAGGGTGGAGAACCACAGGAATCAAAGAAAGGGAAACTGAGTCCCAGATAGGAGAAGTAGGCTTGACTTCATCACAATGCCCTCCAATCCGGAGTTCCTTCCTGATGGTTGATACGGTGCTGTGGAGGTCTTATGTGTTTGTATTTTACATGGAGAATGTATTCCAGTTTTACTTGAATAACCAGACATTTAAGGTAGAGAAAAATCGGAACCTTCTAAGTAAAGAGGTGATACATTGATTAACTTGGGTGACACACAATTTTGCTACTTATTAGTATAGTATTGGGACTGAGTTGCTTGCCTTGGGGAACTTCAGTTTTCTCACCTCTAAGATGGGCATAACACTCTCCCTGAGCTTGTTGAAAGTCTCAATGAGGTGAGCTGAGACCGCTGAAGGACCTCAGTGCCTACTAGCAGTTGAGGGCCCTCCCCACGGCTTTGAGCAACTCCTCCTGGGCTCTGGACTCTCCCTGGCTAGCCCTACTGTCCTGCCCCAGCCTTCCACACATTTCTGCCTTTTATGACGTTCATGAAATAGGAGGATAAAGGTAACTCTTCCTATTGTCCTGGTGTCTGAGCAGAGACCCAAAGGCCTAGAGCACCTCTGTAGGTGCCAGGAACTGCTACATCCCAGGTCAGGTGCTGGTCACTGGGCCAGTTGAGTAGGAGTCTGTGCAATCCACTGGCCCATCGCCCACCTCCAATGCCTCAGGGGACTGAAGAGGCACATCATGGGGACTTCTCTGAAGGGAAGTGGTCAGTGGGCTGTCGAGGATCTCAAGGAGTTTGCAAGGATCCCTCAGACCTCAAGGTGCACAGGAAATGGTGTTTGAGAAAGCTCTGAAAAGCCCCCATGGGAGGGGGAGTGATTGAGTGGAGAGGGGTGGTCTTGGAAGAGACTGGGCTGCTGGTTTAGTGGCATGAGGATGACTGTGCACCCTGTGTGCACCCTGTGGAAGACCCTGAAAAGGCGAGGTGAGGGTGGGTGGGATCCCAAGAGACCCTGCAGGGCCAGCCAGTGAGGCAGGTGTGTGTCAAAACTGCAAGCAGAGAACCTCAGCAAGAGATGAGGACTTAGCTCCCTCCACCCAGGGCAGAGCCATGTGCCATTCCCAGAGGGCACCAGTATCGGACACTACTGCCCAAAAGTCAACCATCCCTCTCTTGACCCCCCCCCCCAGCCCCTCTACTTAGCAAGCGGTGAGGAGGTGAGAGGTGAGAAGTGGTCAGTGTTCCTCTGCACCCTGAGCTTCGCCAGCCTGGACTGGGTCAGGGAGACATTCTTAAAGCAACAGGTTAGAATGTTAACAGCCAGATGTTTTACTACCCCTGTAGGTAATAAAGAATGGGTAATAAAGAATGGATCCCAAGAAAGACTTGCTGGTGACTGGGATAAGGTTATGCTTGTGCCGTGTGTCCAGGTCACTGAAGAGGGTGGCTTCCTGGGTGTCCACCTGTGTATGTGGGTGAGTGTCCTCCTCTGTGTCGACAGCCATGAAATGAGTCTCTACCCGTGTCAAGCCTCTGGCCTCTCTTCATCTCCTTGAGGTTCAAGCTGCAGCTCAGATCATCTGATCTCAAACTTTCCCTGACTCCATTTGAAGATTTCAGAACTCAGGTGCCATGAAAGCAAGTCACGATCCCACATCTTGCAGGTACAGCCCCAGTCTTCATGTTCCTGCATGGGCCCCTCTTTGGAGCTCAGCCAGAACAAGGGCTTCTGAAGTATCAACGCATGGGGACAGAATTCTATCCTTGGGGACACAGAGCCCCTTACCTAGCCATACTGTGCACGGTCCAAAAGGACAAGCCTTCTCCTCTTCTATAAGATCCCCTCTGCTCTAAGGTGCCAAGGCTCCCCGTGATTGTCCCAGCAAGCAGGTGTCTTGAAAAAGATAGCAACTGGGCTGGAGAGGTGTCTCAGCGGTTACGGTGCTTGCCTGGTATGCACAAGAACAGGAGTTCAAACCCCAGCACCACGTACACAGCAAAGTGTTGGAGCAACAAAAGCCACATGAAAAACTAAATAAAATTGATTCTCTCTTTAAAAAAAGAAAAAAGAAAAAGATAGTAACTGTGTCCCAAATGTGTGGTAGTGATTTAAAAGGTGCATAAGGTCCACTTGTCTTATAATAAAGGCTAAACCTAGGCTGTGGTCAGTATTTCTTCCTTTTGGCCCCTCCCACTGTCCCCTGATGCTGGACTCCAGGTGCACACAGGGACACCTGCACAACTTAGTGACCTGAACCTGGAGGTATTAGCCCTGAGAGAGGCCTAGGGTCAGCACATATTTACTGAGCTACTTCTACATTCCAGGCGCAGCCTCTGATCTCATGGAACTTGTACTCTAAGCAGGGCAGAGAGACATTAAGTCGTTTCACAAATAAATGTAAAATGACAATATAGAAGCATAGCCAGTGCCCTCTCCCCGGCTCTTTTTGGAGCCTGGATGAGCAGGGTGGTGGGGACTTCCAGCAAAGGCCTGGATGGCTGCAATGCGGAGTGGAGGAAGGCAGGAGGGGGTGGCAGCGCCCCTAGACCTTGGGGCCTATCCTCAGAGAAACAAAACCTGATAAGGGGCAAGTGGGAAAGCGACAGGATCTGCCCATGTTGTAAGGGGCTGAGTGATGTCTGCATGAAGCCTGGGAGGCGGGGACAAGTGTGGAAGCAGGGAGGCCCTACCTGCCACACAGATGGACGGGGCCTGCGGTGGTGGAGATAGAAGGCAGCAGGTAAAGGAATGTTCCAGAAGCAACACATATGGACTGTAAGGGGTGGGACAGATGGCCTGACATGGACGCTGGCTCGTGACCAGAGTAGGGGTCACTGGGCTGAGATGAGGGTTCAAGGAGGACACAAGGGAAGCGTACATTCAGACTTGGATACAGTGAGCATGCGATGTTTCTAGGCCACACTCAAGAGATGCCAAGGAGGCAGAGACTCAGAAGAGGGCTGGAGCTAGGTGGGAGTCAGACGTGGGCATTCAAGCTGCAGAGTGGAGGCGCCTCTGGGGATGGACTGGAGGGAGGAGAAGACGCCAAGGACAGACGCCTAGAGACGCACCACGGTGGTGGCCAGGCAGAGGGGACCTGCACCGCAGAGCTGGGCATTCCATGGCTATCTGCACCGTGGTGAATCAAGGCCCCAGGCCTGGGAAAGTGTTAGTGGAGGGCCATTGCTGACCTCAGTGGGCTTCCTCAGGGCCTCAGCTCTGCTCAGTGCCCTGGGGCACCTGTTTGCCACCTGGGCCTTCGGTTTGCCCATCGGTAGAGTAGGAGGCTTGGATCATCACCAGGCCCTTCTCAGCTGCCCATCATTCCAGAGGACATCACGGTGCAGGCTCCTCCCTCACTCTGCTCCCCACCTGGACATGTTGGGGCCACGCTCCCAAAGCCACATGTGGGCGGAAGGCATTTCCTACTCGTGTCACATTCTGTGAGTTCACCACAAGAGGCAGAGGCCTCCCCAAACGTCCTCATCCCATCTTTGGGAGATGAGGCGAATGTTCACAAATAAAATCAAGTCTAGAAGAGCTAAGAGGACAGAACGTAGGAGGAACCGTTGAGGGCAGGGCGAGGGGTGGCCTGGAGGAAGCGGCATGTGGCCACTTCCAGCCTGGTCTGGAAGAAGCCATTGCGGGAGCTTTGGCAAAAGCAGGAAGCTGTGAGCTGGGCCTGGCAGCTCTGCATGGGTGGCACAGGGACTCCCAGAGACAGGGTGACGAGGGGTGTGGCTGCTTCTGTCTGGTCCATATACCCAGCCCAGGGCCCGGCCAGCACTGCAGGGCCATTGCAACACGGAGCAGGTGTCATCCTGTAGGAACTCGCTCCCCAGGAGGGTCCCTGACACTGGACACACAGACTGTGGGGACACAGTGTCTATGCTGCGCTTCACCTCAGACCTGCCCTTCTTTACTCCCACCCCCCACCAAGTCATCTCTTCCTCGTGGTCACTTCTACCTCTACCTCAAAGGCCCCTGCCGTCCTCTTCCCATGCCTCATGGCAGTCTTTGCTTTCCCCCTGGGTGGCAGATGCTGCTGGCCTTCTTCCTGAGGTCCCTCTGCACCTCCAGGATGCTCCGAGGACACCCACTGCCCACAGGAGGGAGGCTGCTTCCTGCTGCCCCCACCTTCCCCGGGCCCCCAGGCCTTCCTAAGTGGCCACACCTTCCCTTCTAGCCTAAGAGTCCCTGCCAGCTCACCAGGTGTCCTCTGCAGCTCCCCCTGCATTCCAGGCTCCTTCCCGGATGGGCGGGCTGGCGTACCCTCCTCCTATCTGCCACCCTCCTCCTATCTGCCATGCCTTCCCATCCTCCAGATTCATGCCAAACCTCACCCACCTCAGGTGGTAGCAAGGCAAAACACCAACCAGAGGCCTCTGACCCTGATCCCTGTTGGGCCACTTTGCAGAGAGCGCCCCCAGGCAGGCCACTTGCTGAGCGTGTCTCCTCTTTGTGAAAGAAGGGAGCCACTCCTCCCCAGGGAGGTTGCAGGAAACAAGGGTCCTCAGGATCACTCCTATTGGTGTGTGTGTGTGTGTGTGTGTGTGTGTATTTTAGAGAGAGGGGGGCAGTGAGAGAGAGAGAAAGACAGAATCAATTTTATTTAGTTTTTCATGTGGACTTCGTTGCTCTGAGACTTCGCTGCGTACATGGTGCTGGGGTTTGAACCCGCGTACTTGCGCATGCCAGGCAAGTGCTGTAACCACTGAGCCACCGCTCCAGCCCTGTGATCTGCCTCTTTTGAAGCTCCAGAGCATCCTGGCCTCTTGGACAAGACCCAAATCTGTCATCAGTCATAGGTCACAAACACCCCAAACGCAGGGCCTCTTCTTTGTACCTCTTTTGAACATAGAAGGTATTTGTCACCTGAAAATGAGGATCCACCTGTCCTGATTACAAATGCTTGTCTGTGACTGCAGGTGCCCCAAGGCCAGCAAAGGGCTGGCGGACTAGCGACCTGTGCTACCTGGTCTACACCACCTGCTAGTGCTCTAGACCACTGTGGCCCCTCCTCACTTCCTGCTGTCCCTCCAACCCCATGGCTGTGGGCAGGAAAGGACCAAGCTGATCAGAGATCACCCTCAAGGTGGCCAAAAATGGAGGTGTCCCTACATGACTGACGGATCCTGCCTCGCCAGCTTGGCCACTCTGGCTGTGCAACGTGAAAGGTGCTGGAAGGTAGGCTGAATTTGCAGGTACCTGGCATGGTAAGAAGCCTAAGGGAACACCAATGAGGTTGTAAGATTTAGGAGCCGGAGTGGTGGCTCAGCAATTACAGCGCTTGCCTGGCATGTGCAAGGACACAGGTTCGAACCCTAGCACCATGTACACAAGGAAGTGTCAGAGCAACAAAAGCCACATGAAAAACTAAATAAAATTGATTCTCTCTCTCTCTCTCTCACTGTCCCTCTCTCTTTAAAAATAAAAAAAAATAAAGTAAGGTTTGGAATTGTAAGAATAGAATGATTTCATTTTTGTCAAGAAAACCAAAACCAAGCTAATCAAAGCCGAATGCTGTTTATATTTTTGTCCTCACATAGCAACTCTGTAGGGACACCCTCCCACTTCCATGGTCCTCCCAGAAGAGCTGGAGCGGAGGGGCCTCATCAGGGTTCAGGGGAGAAGGTGTGTGGCTTTATGGATTTCTGTACTAATTGAAATTTTCTCAAAGACTTGAGTATCATTTAAAGCAGGTAAAGAAAATGTGTTTGAATAGAAGAGTAAACAAATCAATGGTGTTAGCATAGACTCTAACTTTGCAGCATTTTCCTCCTCCATAAATCCAGCTTCCCCCAGGGACTTAAGAGAATAAAGGGTCAGCAATCTCCAGACTAGTCCCCTGAGAGAGAAGACCACAGAGCGGATGCCCTGAAGAATGGCTGTGAAATCACAGCCCATGTTGTCTCTGTGTCCTGCTGTCATTGTGACTAAGGCAGTGCCTCCCTTCCCCATCCCATATGGGGACAGAAGGGAAGCCCTCTGGTAGACTCTGGGCTGGCCTGGGTCACTTCCTTCCCAAGGTCCCTGGTGTCCCTCCCACCAGACAACCTCAGAAAGGGCTGCATCCATTCCTTCAAGGTGGTAGTGTTGGTTCCCGTAGAGCAGGAAGCCGACTCCTGAGGGGGCTCAGGGACATGAGCACTACCTGCCCAGTGATCTGCAAGCTACAAAGGACGCAAGCTGTCCCCTATGAAGGACAGCACAGTGTCCACCTCCAGGTATCCACCTGACTCAAAACAGAGTCCCTGCGTTCACCTCTTTCTGGGGTCAGCAGACCTGGGCAGCTGGACTGATGGGAGCTATCATCATGAGGGTGGGCTCCTGTCCCAGGGACTGGACCTCACTTGAAAGGTCAGTGGAGGCCAAGGTAATCAGCTGCTAGCAGCCTCCCCAGCCCAGGGAGTCCCTAAGAGACAAACGGGAAGGGCTTCGCTGAGGCTCCACATCCTGCTCCCTCTCCTACCTCTACCTGAGCAACCCCCATGCCTCGCGCCCTGTTGTACCAAATGCTAAAGTGCTCATTCCTGAGCCTGTCTTTGCATGTGGTATTTTCTCAGCAGAGAACACCTTCTCCCTCCTCTCTCCTTTCCCACCTAGATAGCTCTTCGTTTGTTTTTGTTTTGTTTTGTTATTTTATTTTGTTTTGTTTTAAAGAGAGGGACAGTGAGAGAAAGAGAGAAAGAGGGAATCAACTTTATTTAGTTTTTCATGTGGTTTTTGTTGATGGATACTTTGTTGTGTCCGTGGTGCTGGGGTTAGAACCTGCGTCCTCACACATGCCAGGCAAGCACCATAACTGCCAAGCCACTGCTCCAGTCCCCACCTAGATAACTTTTACTTTGCCTTCAAAATGTAACCTGAATCCCCTGCTAAACCTCCCTGCCGTTCCCCCTAACCTTCTGGGTGTTCCTCCTCTGGCCAGGCCTGGCAGCACCCTATGCTTCACCCCCGCACCCCGACAACATTTACTCCTCGTCTTTGGTCCCTCTTACAGACATGGAACTCCTTGAGAGCGTTGCCTCTCTGTCGCCCCACTTGCCAACGTACCCTGGTACGCAGTAGTTGCTCGAGAAAGCTGTGTGGTAATGAGTAGTGTCACCGATGGGAATGTGGAGTTCAACCTAGAATTTAAACTTCTTCCAGTGACGCAATGAAGGCCCCTTCTCCCGCTCTCCCAAACCGCACCTGAGGGTCTCCACTCCCTCCGAGGCCCCAAGCCTCCATCATCGGATCCCTTCCTCTTCTTGCCCATCCCCTCCATATAGCTCTTTCCAACCATCCTGGGCCTCAGAACGCCCGAGCCCCTGCCGCCTGGACTCCTCCCCGTGCTCGATTGGTTCTGCGTCATTCCTCTCTCCAGGGCTCCAAGCCCCCGAAAGACAGCCCGCCCGGCCTCTGCTCTCTTCCATCCTCCAAGAAAGAGACCCAGGATGCGGCCCAAAGTCAGCATTTGGTAAATTAGCAAGATGACTGGGTGAGAACGACTTTGCTTCTGAGGAAGGACCCACGGTATCACACTCCATGCGTCCCTGTGGGGCCGGGTGAATCTCTCATGCCCCCTCCCCAGGGCATATATGTGGCACATGCAGTATTCCACACAGCAACCCCAGCATGCACAGGCACTCTGGGTCTCCCACTTCCCCACGCCTTGAGGACCCACTACACATACACTTGTTTCTTTCATATCCATGGGGTAGGATCAAGTTCAGGCACTGAACCTGGGAGCTCAGTGTCTTTCCAGTTTCGGTCCTGCATGTTGGGTGGTCTTGCCATATATGCCTCACCTTTATGTGCCTATATATTTTCATTTCTGTTGCTTTAGTATTATCATAAAACCATATTTCAGCCTGGCATTTAATTAGATGTACTCTATGATTTTTTTTTTCCCTCATGGTTGCAAAATGGCTGTCACATCTCCAAGCATCTTATCTTCATGTACTAATGATAATGGTATTCAAAGAGAGGAAGCAGGATATTTTTCCTTCGTATGTACCTTTTTCTTTTCATCAGAGAAGATGTCTTTCCTAGAGGTCTCCAGCCAACTCTTTACTGGGCAGTAGCTGCTCCTAAACCGATCATTGGCAAAGGGGGTTGGGATTTTTATGACAGCCTTAGACCCAGTAGGATTCATCTCCTAGGGCTGCACCCATCTCCCCTGAGCACACTGCTGATGGATGACTTAACAAAATTGGAAGAAGAGGAACAGCTGCTGCAAGGTCGACCACAGTGGCCCCCACACTGCTCACCAAGAGTTCTCGTGCCAGAACAGGTCACATCCCAGCCAGAGGACTGTGACATCTGCTCTGTGAGGACCAGGCAGCTTATTGCATTGGAAAAATGCATTCTAAAAGCCTGCACATTTAAAGCTCACATAAATTAAGGCCAGTCCTGACAATAGATGAAAGTGATTTCCATTCTCCTGCTAAAGTTCTGTGATTGAGTGGCAATAACATCAACAGTTTATAATTCACTTGCTGCCAAAAATTGTGCAATTTGTGAAGATTTTTTTGGGGGGAGTGATACTGGCAATTTAACCTAGGTGTGCTTTACCACACCCCCAGTCCTTTTTATTTTGAGACAATGTCTCACTAAGTTGCTCAGAGCCTTGCTAAATTACTGAGGACAGCCTTGAACTTGCAATTCTCCTGCCTCAGCCTCCCAAGTCCCTGGGATTATAGGCATGCACCAACACCAACACAACCAGCATGCATTTTATAAACTTTTGGAAACTCATGTAAGTTCGTGTGTTGCATATAAATTGAGGCTTTCTTAATATTTCATTAATATTATTTTTATACAAAACAAATCTTTATATTTTATGCAAATCTCATAACTTGCATAAAATGCCAAGCTATCTCAAAGGTCGGTTCATCGGGTGTGAGCGGGTGGGATGAAATGGTAACTCATCTTCCCAAGGCACTAGGAAAATCACCTAATATTGTACAGGAACCAGTGAACAAGCACTGAGACTTTAGGCAAATTACTCTCTGCCTCAGTTTACCTCATTTGGCCAGCTAGCAGATCAAAAGGCCTCTCCTTGCTCTAAAAAGTCTATGATGATCCCGTGAAGATGCTAACCTTTTAGTGATAAGAGACTACATTTTCATATTGTCATTCTTTATATCTGTAAGTACACAAAGGCATGGTTATGTTCACCACTTTGCAAGTACACACGCAGAGTCATGGGAAGGAGAATTTGAAGTCATCCAGGGAGCCAGAGGCTAAGCAAAGACAAGCTTCCTCTTATCCGAGGAAGTCAATGTGCTTGCTTGCTGCGGAACTTGATGCCCTCCTCAGCCTCCCTGCCTCCACAGTCCAGGCTCTCTGAGACTCAAGCATCAAGCATGCTCCCCTGACTCTTCGGATAAAGTATGTGTTTTCTTGAATTTGGCTCTGGCTACAGCAGGAACTTGAGAACTGTCGGGAAAGACTTGAGTAGAAGGTGGAGCCTAGCAGAGCCAGCCTCCCAGCCCTGTGGGTACCGAACAGCTGTGAAGGGAGAGAGGAGGTTGCTGAGCTCTCACGTAGCCCAGACACTGTTGGCTCATGCAATATTTTGAAAGCATTTTGAATAAGTTGATATTTTAAAATGAGATGATTCTGTATTTTAAAATGCAGGTTTCTGCTCTGTGTCTGGAGCAGCACCCACCTACCCAACCCCCTGCATGCCGTCCAGGACTCTTTTGGTCCCCTGCAGGCAATTGATTAAGACACTACCAGGAGAATCCCTTCTGGAGCAGCCTCTGCCTGGGACCTACCAATGAATTCTCCACATCTGGGGCAGCCACTGCCTACCCAACCCCCCACATAGTATCCAGGCCTCTTTTGGTCCCAGCTGGCAGGCACTCATGACACCACCAGTAGCAGCCCCCCTCCTCCAGAGCAGGCCCCACCTATCTGACTCCCCATGTGCCAGTCAAGGCTTCCTTTGATCCCCACTGGCAGGCACTGAGAACACCCCTAGGTAGGTCCCGTGTCTGGAGCAGTCCATGTCCAGCTGAAGGAACAGCCCAGGCCTCTTCTGGTCCTGGCCTAGCAGGCACCCAGGACAACCTAGGTTCAGATCTGCAATCTTGAGCCTGGATCCAAAATGTGGAGCAGAACAAGGACCCAGGCAAAAGCAGCATCAGGAAGAAGGTGATAATCAAAGAGGGGGTGGCTGATCCATCTCTGTGATTTGCAAGGAAAAATGACCTGGAGAAGTACCTACCTTCCCAAAAGGGAATCTCAATTCAGAGATCCACAAGAAGCTCTTCAAAAATGAAGAATCACACCAGGAAAGGTGCACCTCAAACCCACAACTCCCTTAAAAAGGATGCCACGGATAGGGACCAAGATGAAAACCTTGAAAAAAAATCATCAATGACCTGATTACTAAAAGGAACAATGAACTAAAAAAACATATAATGAAGGGACTAAATGAGAAAACTCAAGAGATGAAAAACTCTATTATCAAAGAAATAGACATACTCAAAAAGGAAGTAACAGAGCTAAAATCTGCAGTAAATGACATGAGAGGAACCATGGAAGAATTTAATAATAGACTAAAGTCTATAGAAAACTGAATCTCAGTTCTTGAAGAAAGAACTTCTGACAAAGAGGTCAGGCTGAGCAAGCTCGAGCTCACAGATGACAAAAAAAGAAAAAAAAAATAACTCGCAGAACACAAACACAATTTTAAAAATGTCTTGGATGAAATGAGAAGAAACAAATAAGAGTAATTGGGATACAGGAAGAAATCGAAACACAAACGAATGGAATAAGGAACATTCTGCATGAAATAGTAAAAGAAAAAATTTCCCATATAAAAATAGAGTCAGATATGGTCATCCAGGAAGCTTATAGGACACCCAATAGGCCTAATCAAATGAGAAGCTCACCAAGACACATCATATTCAAAATGTACTACAGGGAAATCAAGGAAAGAATATTGAAAGCTGCAAGGGAGAAACGCCAAATATCATTCAGAGGCAAACCAACAAGAATCACAGCTGATTTTTCAGCTCAGACTCTAGGAGCAAGAAGATCATGGAAGGAGACCTTTCACCATCTGAATGAACACAACATGCAGCCAAGAATACTATACCCAGCAAAACTCAGCTTCAAAATTGATGAGGAAATAAAAACTTTTCATGATAAGATCAGACTTGCAGCAATTGTAAACAGAAAGCCACCATTACAAAGAATCCTTAAACTCCAGATAGAAAAACAAACAAATATTCCTCAACACCCACAGACAGAGGAAATTCAGTAAAGGGATATGCTATCAATAGGCAACCAAGACAGCACAGAACTTACTAAAAATCACAATGACAGTGAACCACAACCACATAACTATTCTAACACTGAATGAGAATGGTCTCAACACACCAATCAAAAGACATAGACTAGCAGATCGGATCAAAAAACAAAATCCAACAATATGCTGATTACAGGACACCCACCTTACAGCCAGTGACACCCACAGATTGAGGGTGAAAGGACGGAAAAAAATATACCAGGCATACGGCCCAAGAAAGCAAGCTGGATTTGCAATGGTTATATCCAACAAAGTGGACTTCAAACATAAATTAATCAGAAAAGATAAAGAAGGCCACTGTATCCTAGTAAAGGGAACAACACAACAGGAAGATATGACCATAATAAATATATACTCTCCAAACATCAATGCCCCCAACTATGTGGAAAAAATTACTCCAAGACATAAAACCCCTTGTAGACCTCAACACGATAGTACTAGGAAATTTTAATACTCCTCTATCACCAATAGACAGATCATCAAAATAAAAAAACAGTAAAGAGATCTCCAGTCTAAACAACACCATGAATCAAACAGATTTAATAGATGTCTACAGAATATTCCACCCCAAATTGGCAGAGCATATCTTCTTCTCAGCAGCACATGGATCCTTCTTCAAAACAGATCATATTCTAGTTCATAAAGGAAATCTCAGCAAATATAAAAAGTAGATATTATTCTGTGTATCCTATCAGACCATGATGCCATGACCCTAGCAATTTTTCTTTTTTAATTCAGGCGGAGATGTTTATTGGGATTTGTTGCTCTCGGGCCAGTTTCACCTGTGCCACCATGATGAGGGCAGGCATGGGAAGTGGCGGCTGGCCAGAATGGCAGGCAGGGAAAATGGCGTTGGACCTTCATCAGGCAGCTGGTTTTTGCTGGCTACTGGAAGTTCATGGTGGGGTTAGTCCTTCAGAGACTGGCTGGTGGATCCCTCAATCCATTGGAGCTTATCCGCCAGCATCCCATTTGGCTGTACTTTTCGCAGGCAAGTTGCCCTTTGCCCTGCCCCTTAGCCAGCAGGCATGGCCTCAGTGTCTTTGGCTGAAGCCACGTCCCCAGCCAGGGTCCATGATTCTGTGAAGTGTGGGCTAGCTGAAGCCCTGTCCCCAGCCGGCCTAACATCCCGACCTTTTTGATGATATAGGGCATAGATTTCCACCTGGCTACTTCCTGCTATCTATGGGGCGACGTGGGGAGGGAAAGTTTCGGGTGTTGGCTCCCTGGGAGGCGGCTGTAAGGGTGCAAGGGCCTCTGGTCGTATTTACTTCAGTGACCTCACTTATGCGGCTTCAGGCGAACCCCACTTCTGTCGATTCGGATGAGGGAAAAGGAGTCTAGAAAGTTCCTGATCTCGGTCGGGTTTCATGCACCAGATGTAAAATCAGAAAAAAAAGATAATGATACTGCTGTAAATTCAGGCGGAGATGTTTATTGGGATTTGTTGCTCTCGGGCCAATTTCACCTGTGCCGCCATGATGAGGGCGGGCATGGGAAGTGGCGGCTGGCCAGAATGGCAGGCAGGGAAAATGGCCGACTCTAGCAATTAACAACAAAAATCATCCCAGAAAACACACATATATATGGATATTGAATAACACCCTATTAAATGAAGACTAGATCCAAGAAGACATGAGAACAGAAATTAAGCAATTCTTGGAAGAGGATGAGAATGAAGACACAATATATTGAAACCTCTGGGACACCATGAAAGCATTCTTAAGGGGGAAATTTATGCACTGAGTGTCCACATTAAGAATCAGGAGAGATCCCTAACAAATAAGCTTATGCTCCAACTCAAATCTCTTTAAAAGGAGTAACAATTTAATCCCAAAGCCAACAGAAGACAGGAAATAATCAAGCTCAGAGCTGAACTCAATGAATTTGAGAACAAAAAACAATCAATGAAACAAAGTGCTATTTCTTTGAAAAAAAATAATAAAATTGACAGACCCCCTAGCCAATCTTACGGAAAGAAGGAGGAAACTGAAGCAAATCAACAAAGTCACCAATGAAAAGGGATCAATCATCTTTGACCCCATGGAAATCAAACAAATTATAAGAGCATATTTTTAAAAACTATACTCCTCTAAATTAGATAATCTGGAAGACATGGACAAATTTCCAGACACATGCAAAATACCTAAATTGATATAGGATGAAATTGAAATCCTAAACAACCTAATAACAGGCACCAAAATTCATACAGCAATTAAAAGCCTTCCAAAGAAGAAAAGCCGCAGACCTGATGGATTCCCCGCTGAGTTTACCACACCTTTGAAGAAGAGCTAACACCTCTTCTTATCAAGCTATTCCAAGAAATTGAAAAAGAAGGAACTCTCCGAAACACTTTTAAGAAGCAACCATAACTCTGATACCAAACCCTACAAAGATACATCAAAAAAGAAAATTACAGACCAATATCCCTGATGAACATCAATGCAAAAATCCTTAATAAAATTCTTGCAAACCACATTCAAAAATACATCAAGAAGATAATTCATCATGATCAAGTGAGATTCATTCCAGGTATGCAAGGCTGGTTAAACATATGCAAATCAATAAATGTGATTCATCACTTAAACAGAATTAAGGACAAAAACAATATGATCATCTCAATAGATGCAGAAAAGGCCTTCGACAAAATCCAGCACCCATTTATGACCAAAACACTAGAGAAAATAGGGATCAAAGGAACTTAACTTTGTGAAAGCCATATATGCCAAACCCTCAATTAGTATAATACTAAATGGAGAAAATTTGAAAGCATTTCCACTAAACTCAGGAACAAGACAAGGCTGCCCACTCTCACCACTTTTATTCAATATAGTCCTCAAGACCCAGGCTGGAGCAATCAGGCAAGAGAAGGAAATCAAAGGGATAAGAATAGGAAGGCAGGAAGTCAAACTATCCTTTTTTGCTGATGACATGATCCTATAGCTTGAAGATCCATAAAAGGCCACCAGAAAATTGCTAGAGCTAATAAACAGATTTGGCAAAGTAGCAGGCTACTAGATCAACACCCATAAAACAATAGCTTTCCTATATGCTAATAATACTAGGGCAGAAGAAGAAATCAGGAAGTCAGTCCCATTCACAATATCTTCTAAAAGAATAAAATACTTGGAATTAATCAAATAAGAGAAGTAAAAGACCTTTACAAGGAAAATTATCGAACACTGAAAACAGAAATTGCAGAAGATCTGAGAAGATGGAAAGATGTTCCATGCTCTTGGTGAGGCAGAATTAATATGATTAAAATGGCCATTCTGCCAAAAGTACTATACAGAGTCAATGCAATCCCCATCAAGTTTCCAATGTCATTCTTTACAGATATAGAAAAAGCAATTCTCAAATTCATTTGGAACAACAAGAAACCCAAAATAGCCAAAACATTACTAAGCAAGAAAGACAAAACAGTTGGTTTTGCAATGCCAGATCTAAAATTATACTATAGAGCTGTAGTATTAAAAACAGTATGGTACTGGTACCAAAACAGGAATGAAAACTAATGGAATAGAAAAGAAGACTCTTAGACAAACCCACAAATCTTTAAACATATGATCTTTGACAAATGGGGTCAAAATATAACATGGAGGAGAGATAACCTATTCAACAAATGGTGCTGGACAAACTGGACAGGCACTTGCAGAAAACTGAAATTAGATCCTTATCTCTCAAAATCAAATCTAAATCGATCAAGGAATTAGAAATTAAACCAGCTACCATACAAATTCTAGAAGAAAAATTAGGACCAACACTCCAGCATATCAGAGTTGGCAATGACTTCCTCAACAAGACTCCTAAAGTGAATTATAGGCAAAAATCAATGAATGGAATGCCATTAAACTAAAAAATTTCTGTACAGTCAAGGAAATAGTCAAAACAGTCAAGAGACATCCTACAGAATGGGAGAGAATCATGCCCTGTGATCCCTCTGACAGGGGACTAATATTCAAAATTTACAAATAACTCAAAAAACTCAATAACAAAAACACAAACAATCCAATCAATAAATGGGCCAGAGAGCTAAACAGAAACTTCTCAACAGAGGACATTGAGCAAGCCAATGCATACATGAGAAAGTGTTCTAAATCACTGGTAATCAGGGAAATGCAAATCGAAACTACCTTAAGATTTCACCTCACTCCAGTCAGACTAGCAAAGGAAGTACACAATTAATAACAAATACTAGGGGGTTGTGGGGGGATAGGAACACTAGTGCACTGTTGGTGGAATTGCAAACTAGTACAGCCGCTATGGAAAGCAGTGTGGAGACTCCTTAAAAAATTAGGGTTGGATCCATCCTATGATCCAGCTATCCCTTTTCTGGGTATTTTCCCAGAGGAGTTAGAATCAGCACATTACAGTGACACAGCAAAACCTATGTTCATAGCAGTTCAATTTACAATAAGTAAATTATGGAATGAAACCAGATGCCCTTCACTGGATGAATGGATCCAAAAGCTCTGGTATATATATACAATGGAGTTCTACTCAGCTATTAGAAGCAACGATATTGCAGCCTTTGAAGCTAAATGGCTGGCAATGGAAGAAATCGTGCTGAGCAAAGTTAGCCAAACCCAGAGAGTCAAGGGCTGAATGTTTTCCCTCATTTGTGGTGGCTGGAGCTAAACCCAGACTTGGGAGAAAGGTAGATAAACTCATGAATTAGAACCATTGAACAGAAATGTAAATTGTTAATATTTATGAAATACAGTTGCAAGATGCTGCATAAGATATTTGAACAAGCTATGCTGCATACTTGTACAAAAACGTGAATGTTTAATCCTATTGTCAAATATATAAAAGAATAATAAGGGATGATGGGAAGGGAGGAGAAGTGGAAATGTTGGAACTGAGATAAAGCAAGGTACATTCCAAGCATTTATAAGTATAAGCCAACAACTTTAAACTTACTAGAAAAAGAAGTAGCGTCAACACTACAGGACATAGGAGTCAGCAGCGCCTTCCTCAACAAAACTCCCATGGCTCAAGCAGTAAAGTCAAAAATAAATGAATGGGATGCAATAAAACTAAAAAGCTTTTGCACAGCTACAGATCTAGGCAAGAGCATCAAGAGAGAACCTACAGAACGGGAGAAAACTTTTGCCTGTTACACCTCGGACAGAGGGCTAATATCCAGAATATATAAAGAACTAAAGAAACTAAACACCAAACTCACAAATAATCCAATCAATAAATGGTCTGCGGATCTTAAAAGAAACTTCTCACCAGTGGAAGTCCACAAAACCCATAAATATAGGAGAAAATGATCTACATCATTAGCTATAAGGGAAATGCAAATCAAAACTTCAATGAGATACCACTTCACTCCTGTTAGAGTGGCAAAAATGAAAAATTCTAACAACAACAGATGCTGGAGGGGCTGTGGGAAAAGAGGAACATTGTTACACTGCTGGTGGGACTGCAAACTGGTTTTGCCCCTATGGAAAGCAGTGTGGAGAATCTTCAAAAAATTAAGGATGGAACCACCTTATGACCCAGCTATCCCACTCCTGGGGATTTTCCCAAAAGATTTAGAATCAGTGTATTATAGTGATGTGGCTTCCTCAATGTTTATAGCAGCTCAGTTTACTATAGCTAGATTATGGAACCAACCCAGATGCCCCTCACTCGACGAGTGGATACAAAAACTATGGTACATATATACAATGGAATACTACTCGGCCATTAGAGAAGACGATATTATGGCTTTTGATATCAAATGGATGGAGATGGAAAGAATTATGCTTAGTGAAGTATCCCAATCTCAGAGACTCAAGGGCTGAATGGTTTCTCTCATCTGTGGAAGCTAGAATACATGGGGAAGCAGTATGTTAGACGGCTAAGCTAATAATAACTTCAAATTGTATGATTCTCAACACAACAGGGAGATGACTCCCTAGGATACTTGGAGGTGTAGGGAGGGGGTCGGGGTGGGGAGGGGGAAGGAAGAACTCCTAGGAGACTGGAGGGTGGGAATATGGGGGAATCATCTCAGAAGGAGATCTCTGCTCTCCGTGAGATACCCATTTAACTCAGGAGTTCTTCTGGGGGAAACAGCAACAGGGGGAACCCAAGCTGGGCATCCATGATATGGCATTAGCCCTGGATAAGTATATATACATTGGTTCTTGAATGTTTGATAATGTTTCCCCTCAACTGTATCTCTATATCCATCTAACAAAAAAATTAAAAAAATGAGGATTTAGGAAGAACACTAAAAAAAAAATAAAATAAAATGCAGGTTTCTGGCTTCTTTTGAAAATGCGGATGATCTAGAAGCGTGGGAGCCACGTTCCTGCTTGGCGGATAAACACCTTGAGCAGAGGCGAGGCTTCTCTCTGTAGGTGGAGTAAGCACTGCCCACGCTCATCACAGCCCCTGCTGCTCTCTCCAGTCTCCCGACGGTGATACTGGGGATCAGCTTTTGGCATCATCTTGCAGGCCCCTATATCTATTTACAAATCTGAGACTCCCGTCGCAGTCATTGGATTTTCAGCTCTTCCTGGGTGGGCTGTGCATCCTTCTGCAGGCCTGGTCCCTTCCTGAGTGCCTGCTCGGGAACCCAGGGAAGTGAACTCTGGGGCTAGCACCCCTCCACTTGCCTCTATCACCCCCTATTCATCCTCGAACATTATCCACTACCACCCTAAACAAAACCCACTTACCTACCTCTCCTCTTTACCTTGATGAAAACAAATCTTTGTTTCAGTCCCCCTCCTCCCTGTTTATCTCCCCTTCTCCCTCTCTCCCTCTCTCCCTTTTATCTTAGTCTAAAATAACCAATCTGGGGCTAGACTGGTGGCTCAGCAGTTACAGCACTTGCCTGGCATGTACAAGAAAGCAGGTTTGAACTCCAGCACTACGTATGCACTGAAGTATTGGAGCAACAAAAGACACATGAAAAATGAAATAAAATTGATTCTCTCTCTCTCTCTCTCCCCTCTTTCTTAAAAAAAAAAAGAAATAACCAATCTGAGCTTCTCTATATCTCTCTCTCTTCCTCTCTACCTTTCCCTGAACTTCTTTTTGCCTCACCTACTTACTCAACCTCTCCCCTCTCTTCTCCTAACACTGTCCTAGGGCAAGAGTAAGGTACTAAAATTAAATACCAATCTTTTAACCTGTTCCAGGATTCTATTACAGGCATACACCAGTACCTGAGCACCTGAAGCGAACAACAACAAGCTTTTGTCCTTCAAGGTCAAATTGAACAAGACTTGGCTCAGAAGGGACTATAGTAATTAGCTCTCAATAATCGCTCTTATAGAAGGACTGAGACAGGGATCAGCAGAGGCCACCCATTGATTTAAAATAGTAGTGCCTGAAGTCTACCAAACCTAGGACTCCTAAGAAGAAGAAGCTCACAAAAAAACTTGTCACATAAAAGAAGAAATCAGAACAATACTGATAGATAGGTAAACACACAAACAATATGAAAACGCAAGGGAACAAATCACCCCAAACAACACGTAATATTCAACAGCAGACACCAACGACACCGTAGTGGAAGAAATGTCAGAGAAGGAATTCAGAAAATTCATGCTTAAACTGTTCTATGAGCTAAAAGATCATGTAAGGAAGGAATTCAGAGAGGGATTACAGGAACCAAAAAGATCAAAAGAAAAAGAATCAAATGGAAATACTTGAAATGAAGAAATCAACAAACCAAATTAAAAATTCAATGGAAAGCATCTCTAATGGATTAGATTACCAATCTGAAAAAAGATTTTTCAGGCCTTGAAGACAAAGCATATAATTTTCAAAATAAAGTAGAGCATAGAGAAAAGATGTTAGGAGACCATGAACAGAATTTTCAACAAATCTAGGAAAACATCAAAAGAACAAATTTTAGAATCATTGGCATGGATGAAGGCATGGAAGCACAAACTAATGGGTTTCACAATCTTACTTTTTGTTTTTTTAAGAGAGAGGGACAATGAGAGAGAGAGAGACAGAGAATCAATTCTATTTCGTTTTTCCCATGGCTTTCATTGCCCCAACACTTCATTATGTACATGGTGCTGGGGTTCAAACCCTCGTCCTTGTACATGCCAGGACAGTGCCCCAACCGCTGAGCCACTGCTTCAGCCCCCAAAGACAGTTTTTATTTTAAAGAGAGAGAGAGAGAGAGAGAATCAATTTTTGTTGAGTTTTCCACATGGCTATCATTGCTCCAACACTTAGCTATGCATGTGGTGCTGGGGTTTGAACCCGTGTACTTGTGCATGCCGGGCATGCGTCGCAACCACCGAGCCACTGCTCCAGCCTCAGGAAAGAATTTTTAAAGCTGCAGAAGAGAAATGACAAATCACATTTAGAAGAAAACCAATTTGCATTGCAACTGACTTCTCCACCCAGATCATAAAAGAAAGGAGGACATGGAATAATACACTCCGAGCTCTGAAAGAAAATGGTCGCCAACTGAGAAACACTATACCCAGAAAAATTAAGCTTCAGATTTGAAGATGAAATAAAAATGGGCTGGAGATGAATAAATAAAACTGATTCTCTCTCTCCCTCCCTCTCCCTCTCTCTCTAAAATAAAATAAAAACAAAATGGCTATATGAAATTTTTCTAGGAGAAAAACACAGTAAAATAAAATTATTACTTTGATTGGACGTGCATCATACTGAGGATTGCGCTTTGCTGAGCTTCCTGGGTTGAGATTTGGAGCCTTCATTGGTGTTCATTTACATCTTTGACCATAAACACAAGTGAATCCTGGTTGTGTTTCAAGCACTGTATTGCAAAACAGTCTCAGCCCAAAATGCCACAACTCATGGACCACAGTGCAATGGGAGAGCCCACAAACTGTGCATATGGCTGAGAGAGGATCAGGGGCCCTGCTCAATGGAATGGCTTCGGCTAGCTCCATTCAGAACCAAATCCAGCCTGAAGAAGGTGGGAGTCCACCAATGTGAGTGTGCAGCTCAAGATAGTAAGGAAGGGTGTTTTGTCTGCATCCCTTCTCCAAAACGTGATAGCATCTTGTTCTCCTTCCTGTGATTATCCTGGTGAGATGTCACTGGTGGGCACTGAAGAAGACATCGACAGATGAATCCTGTATTTCCTTCGGCTGGCGTGGAGGGTCTTTGGACCCAGAGTTCTTTCGACTGTAACAATGCTTATTCAATATGGATCTGATCTTGCGTGAGTTTCTTTGTGGATGCTAACACCATTCTACAACCTTTTCCATTTTAAACATTCTTTCCACCTCCAACCTCTGCCTTGTGACTTTATAGGTAAGCAAGGAGCTGCTATCAATACTTGTAACCACGTGTGCACACTTGGGAAGGTCTGAAACTCAAAGCGCAATGATCGTTTTTGCTTGTCTGAAACTTCAGCAGAACAGGTATGTGCAGGCTTTCTGGAGTTGCATGGATGCCCTAGGGATGTCAGGAATTAGCATTTCCTTTCTGTCCTGGCTGATGATACTGCTGCTGTTAGAGAAAACTTATCGGTGACACCAAGTCACACCACTTTCACAGAAAAAGATTAAATTGTAGTTTAATTTAGAAGTATGAGTTTTGGTCTATTTGATGATAAGCTTGCATCTGTAAGGCATTTGTTCTGCTGTGGTATAGTTAATCTGAGAGCGAAACCTGCAGCCATCCTCAGGGATGGCTGTCTCCGAGTCGCAGCGATACTCTTCTTCACTCTGATTCTGAGTTGCTCGTTTCTTTAGGTAATCTTTTCTCTTCACTAGTTAGCATCTTATGTTTAATAGGAGGTATCCAGTTGTTTCCACTAGCAGTGGAAACTTCTAGACTATGCCACCAGCCTCAAGTCGTTGGACTTTCCATCCGCTGCGTATTTGGGGGGGCCTGGAAGTTGCCAAGGGCAACACACCAAGCTGGCTGGATTGTCGCCAGCGCAAACAACCTCTGCAGCCACTGTTAGAGCATTGGTCAGAAGCCTTGCTCAGGATCCAGATCATGTTTATCCTTCACCAGTGTCGTGTATTTCAAGCAGTTCTGCAAATCTGTGTGAGTGGAGGGTCCAGCAAGAGTCCTTGGTTTGTGTTCTCATTAAAATGACTACATCCTTAACCAAAATCACCAACAGCTAAAGAAAGTTCTCAGGTGGAAGGGAAATAATACGAGAGAGAGATTTGGATTCTTAGAAACAAATGAAGAACAGGGGCAAAGTAAACAATAAACCAAAAATGCTGGTTCCAGGGGCTGGAGCGGTGGCTCAGCGGTTTCGGCGCTTGCCTGGCAAGCACAAGGACCCGGGTTCCAACCCCAGCACCACGGACACAACTAAGTGTTGGAGCAAAGAAGGCCATGTGAAAAACTAAATAAAGTTGTTTCTCTCTTTATCTGTCTCTCCCACTGTCCCTCTCTCTTAAAAAAAAAAATGCTGGTTACATCCCCTGGCCCCAGCCACACCTGCTGGTCCCAAGTTTGTATACCTGCCTTCCTCAAGAAGGGAGGAAACATCTCGGTTTCCCAGGCAAAACCTTGCTGTTCACTCTTTCTCTTACACCACAGCATGGATTCTTGGCTCTACCTTCAAAGCAAAAACAACTAGGAAGCTGGGTGGCCAGTTTGGAGTGACCAAGGGAGCAAAAAGACTGATACAGCCTTTGAAAGGGAAGGGAAGTTGACTCTGAAGGAGCAAGGATGGAGGTAGGGAGCCAGGCGTGGTACCACATGCCTGCAAGCCCAGCAGTTGGGGAGGCTGAGGCAGGAGGATCACAAGTTCAAGGCCAGTCTCAGCAACTTAGCAATGCCCTAAGCAACTTAGTGACACTCTCTCTCAAAATAAAAAATAAAAAGGGCTGGGGATGTAGCTCTGTGGTTATGTTCCCCTGGGTTCAATCCCTGGTACCAAAAAAAATGGAGACAGGGAAATGAATTCATAGTCTATTGCGGTAATTCAGGCGGGAGATGATAGTGACTTAGACCACTGTTAACGGGAATCAGTCTCCCTTTTTCCACTGTCATTATTTTAAAAGGCTGTGCCAGCTCTTTCACTCTGTGTTCAACACTCCAGGAGCCTCCCACCTTGCTGAGGGCGGGGAGTCCTTCCCGTGCCTCTGTGCATCTGTGATCCTGTCCCCTTTACACTGCTTATTCTCTCTTGCTCACTCTGATCTGGCCACCTTGGCTTCAGCTGTTCAAACACACCGTTCTGCCCTGGGGACTTTGCATTTGTCCTGATCCTTCTGTTCTCTGCTCAGAGGATGCCTTATCAGTGAAGCATTTCTTAACCACCCTAAATTAAACCACAGTGCAACACATACTCTCTCCCTTGCTTAGTTTTCTTCTGGACACCTTGATTGGTAGGTAATTAATTATTTGTTGAATGAACGACTGAATCAATGAATGACACAAATATCTAAAAACAGAGACTGTTAAATCAGATACAGAACTGTGAGAGTTCAGAGGAAAAAAACCATTATTTATTGAGCAGCCTCGTTGGTGTAAATGTATCGGTTATGTTGCATTATTTAATCTCCATTACGATCTTGTTAAGTAATTTATTACCATGAATTTATAGGGAAATGCCAAGGTCCAATAAGGTGAAGTGTTCTGCCAAGGACACGTGGATGGTAAATGACAGCAGTAGCAATCAAATGGGTTTTCGTGGTTTTATTTATATATTCATTGCACCACACAGCTCTCAAGACACCGCTGGCTCAGGTGAGGGCGGGAGGAGGGAGCTCAGGAAAGCATCCTGGGGTAGGTGGGCTCCCAAGGGGGAAGCACTGGCCAGGTAGCTCCACGCAGGGCTGGAGTACGAGCTGGTAAGAAGAAGTGTATGCCGAGAGGTGATACCAAGGGGAACCTTTGCTGCCTCCCAGTGCTGCCAAAACTTTCCAATAATTAGAGCTGTCCCCAGAGGAGCCCACGCCCTAGAGAGACAATAAGAATGATCACACTAATGCTGTCTTATCTGTGAGCTCGCTGAGTGCTTTCGCATATATTACCGTTCGCCACACAGCTCCGAGGCAGGGAGGACAAGTGTTAACTTCCCTACTTTATATTTGAGGAGGCTGAGGCTCTGCTCTTTGGTGACAACAGTGGTCTTCCCACTTGAAGTTCAGTATTTTTCCAAGGAATGAGATCTCAACCCTTGAAGTGCTCAGTAGCAGCTTTAAGAGTAGACAGATCATGGGAACTCCCAGGGCATGACATGACCAGCTCTGTGGACCGCTGTTATAGTAAAATCCATGCAAACTTCCTCATTTTAACCACTTTTAAGTATACAGCTCAATGGATTGAATACATTCACAGTGCTGTACAGTGATCACCACCACCCATGTCCCGAACTCTTTCATCATCCCAAACTGAAAAACCCTGCACCTATCAAGCGTTCATTTCCCCTCCCTTTTCCCATCCCCATCTTCCCCCAGGTCTGGCAACGTGTATCCCACGGAGGGTCTTCACCTTAGTTCTTTGACTTTATGATGGTTCAGTAGAAACTGCTTAGAATTTTGAGTTTTGGGGCTGTAGCAGTAGCTCAGTGGTTAGGGCGCTTGCCTGGCATGAGCGAGGATGCAGGTTCAAACCCCAGCACCACATACACAACGAAGTGTCAGAGCAGCAAAAAGCAAATGAAAACCTTAAATAAAATCGATTCTCTCTCTCTCTCTCTCTCTCTCTGTCCCTCTCGCTTAAAAAAAAAAAAAAGTATTTCGAGTTTTGATCTTTTCCCCAGCTAGTGATATGTGGTCTGACCTTCTTTTGCAACTCTGCGCAAAGGCAGCAATTGAAGCTCCAGTCAACTCCAAGATCCTAAGGGAACAATCAAGGAGGCCCCATCTGTTGTGGGCTGTGCTGCTAGGCTCCGTGCCCCTCGGGTTAGGTGCCTTAAACGCCTTTTCAACTCGTGATGGACTTATCAGGTTGGAGGCCATTGTAAGTCAAGGAGCATCTGTACTTTCTGTCTCTGGGAATTTCATTATTTCAGGCACCTCATATAAATGGAATCATAAAAATATTTCTTCTGTGACTGGCTTACCTTACTTGGCTTATGTCCTTAAGGTTGGTCTGTGTTATGTCAAGTGTCAGAAGTCCCTTCCTTTTCAAGGGTGAATAGTACTCCATTGTATGGATATACATTTTTGTTCAGGCATTTATCTGTGGAAATGGTTCTATCCTGTTGCCAAAAGTGCCAACCTCCTTCACCTGAAGTAGGTGTCCTTTAGGCTGCCTCTCCCGGCACCCTCTCCTTATCCCATGACACTCTCCCCACTCAGTGGAGCTATGTAGCCATGTGCACAGGGAACTGCCTGCTTGAGATCAGACCATCGCATGAGGACCAACTTCCTGGAATGTTTCTTTTTTCTTTTTTTTCCCCACCTCCCCCCACCCCAGTACCAGGGATCAAACCCAGGAGCACTCTACCACCAAGCTACAGCCCCAGCCCTTTTTATTGTTTTTGAGACAGGATCTCACTAAGTGGCTTAGGACCTCACTAAGTTACTGAGGCTGGTCTCAAACTTACAATCCTCTTGCCTTGGCGTCCCAAGTCACTGAGATTACAGGCATGCAACTTCCTGGAAGTTTCTAGTCTTCTAGGAGACAATGCTGTGTGAGGACAAGACACTGGAATTCTTCTTAACTTGAAGAATGGAAATGACAAAGTATTCCAGGTCCTCCTTCCTCCCCAAACCAAGAAATAAAGCTCAGCTGCCCATCACCTAGGGAAGGGCGAGAGAGAAGAGGGTTATGGGAAAATAGCCACTGTTTCTATTTTGTTCCTTCACATGATCCCCGAAGAACCGCTGCCCCACACAGTCAGGGCCTGCTGAAAGCAGAACAGGGGTGTGTGGCCATCTGTTGGGCACCAAGGGTGGTGCAACCTTGGGGCCCAGAAAGGCCTTGTCTTCTGAGGAGAGTATACCACTCCCCCAGCCATATCCCGTGCCACCCCAGCCCTGGGCAACAAAAAGACTTGCAGGCTGAAATCCCGGCAGCAAAAGCCCCATGAAAACCAAAGTACCCAACACCAAGGGACGCTCCCTACACCCGAAAATGCAATGTGATCCAATGCTGAGAACACGGAAGGGAAACGTGCCCCAAGTTGAGAGAAGACCTGGGGGAACTTAGATGTATACTTAATGGGAGAGAAGCCATCTGCAAAGACTCCACAGTGCATGGTCCCAGCTACACACCACTCAGGGAAAGGCGAAATGATGGAGACGTAAAAAGAAGAGTGGCTGCCAGGGCAGGGGGCACTGCAGGAGGACGAGCACAGAGGACTTCTAGGGCAGGGAAACCACCCCTGCCCCCGCAACGGTGGATGAGAGCCATTATGCTTTCGTCAAAGACTGTGGAACATAAGCAGCTGACGTGTGGATGCATAGACCTTGGGCGATGCTGGGGCATCAGCTGTCAACGCGGGGTCCCTGATCGTGACAAATGCGCACGCGGGGGCGGAAAATGGGGACTCTCTGTACTTGGAGCTCAAGTTTGCAGTGGACCTTAAAGCTGCTCTAAAAAAAAAAAAATGAAGTCTATTAAAAAACAAAACAAAAAGAGCCCCAGGGCTCTTTGTAACAAAGAGGGCCCCACTGCTCCTCAGCCAACTCAGGGTTCAGAGGTCCCTCCTCTACCCAGCAGAGCTCACAGCCCATTTGTTCCCTCATTTTAAGGTAGTGGAAGGGGGCTCTTCAAGTCTCTTACCTGGGTCCCCATTTAGTAATTTGCAGAGTCCTTTGTTTGGTTCTTTAGCTTAAATGTCACCTCCCCTGGACATTGCCTGACCACGCTTGCCCTAGTGATTGGCTCTCCTGTTATCCTGTAGGACTTTCTTCCTAAAATGCAGCAGCATCTGAAATGAGCCAGCTCGTTCACGTGCCTTTCCGACCCCACTGCAACAGAACAGAAGATCTTCCTCGGCAGAGACTTCATCTCCAGCCCCTAGAACCGTGGGTGGCACACACCAGGAGCTCAGTAAATATGTGTTGGCAGAATGAACACTTCTGACGCTGGCCAGCTGCATGACCAAAGGCAAGGCTGTCAACCTCCCTGGGCCCCGATTTCCTCATCTGTAAAATGGGCAATTACAGCTAATGACTGTGCTCTCTTGCCACCACGCTCTGAGTGTTCTCACTGAGATCAGAATGACCTTATTTTTCTATTCGAGGTCTTCTCAGGCCACAGGGATGGCTGGGAGGTTAAGAGGAGCCTTCCTAGATACCTGATGTTGCTTAAACTTCCTGGCTCGGGTGTGCAGATGCGAGAGGGAGCTGGAGTGGTGCTGGGTAGACAGGGGTTTGTGGGTGTTCCTCCCCTAGGATGTCAGCCCCAGGGGGCGGGGATCCCGTGTCTGGTTGATCTTCATGGCCAAGTGTCTAGAACAGGGCTCAGCGCACAGAAGGCTCAGTAAACAGCTACCCAGTGAGGGAAGGGAGTGAGGGGAGGAGCCGTAAGTCGGCAGCGCTTAGCATGCTCCCCTTCCTGGCTAGGTCTGCGTGGAACGAAAACAGCAACAAAAGTACCTTCCATTGGCCGAGGCCTCCGCAAGGTGTTTGTGCTTGCATCATCTCATTTGATCCCGTGACAACCCCATGAGATAAGTACCATTAAGTGTCATTATCCCCAATTACAGATGAGATAACTGAGTCTCAGAGAGTTCGGCCTGCCCAAGGCCACATTGCTGGCGAATGGAGAGCCTGATCTTAAACGCAGGCTTCTCTCACTCCAGACCCTCTGCATGCTGCGTCTGCACGTTACTGGTCACACAAAGCTCAGAGCAGGAGTCCCCTGCGAAAGCCAGCGTGCTGAGGAGGTCACAGCAGAGCAGAGGAGGCTGGGGCTGAGCCCCCATCTACGTGAGTGCCCTGGGACTCCCTGAGCTGAGTGAGCAGTGGAGGATAGCGGGCAAGCCGGTCCAGGCTTCCCACTGCTCTTCCAGTGACCAGGTGACCCCACTGGGGGAGTGCCTCAGAGACAGCACAATCACGTAGGCACCGTCACCCTCGGGCCCAGACATGCACAGCTCCAAGCAGGTCCTTCACAGGGCACAGATGCCAAGGATGTGGACAAACTGGTTTGAGGAACAAAAAACCCAACTCAAACCTTTCTCCCCTTTCCTGGACAAGGTACCAGCCCTGCTCCATCACCCCTACACCAAACAGAACTCTCCCAAATGGTGTCTGCCTAGCCCCTGAATCTCCTGTCTGCCAAATCACTCAAACATCTCCCTGAATCATTCCTACCCCACACACATACACTGTTCCTGAGATCCCTATTCTCTGCCCACACTAGGCCCCATTGCTGCCTCAGCCCTCCTCCACCTATGCAGAAAGGATCTGGCCCTGTTCTGCAGGTTCTCAATTGCTTCCTGCTCCTAAGGCACCTCTGGTCCCGTACCCCAAGCCTGCCTCGGTTGCTCCCCTCCCAGCCTTGGCCACTGGGGCCTTCCCCTAGATTGGGGGATCTGTATGTGTCTGCCTGCTCAGAGCGGTCATCCCCTAGGACAGGCCTCCCAGCCTGTGCGGGACCTCCCCTGGTGCGGGGTCACAGTGGCAGACACTGGTGGCCTTACATCAAACCCGGTCAGCCTCAGGGCGCCAGCAGCTTAGCCTCCCTGAGCCTTCCCTGAACCTCCCTGAGGCTTCCCCCAACAGAAGCCATGAGGGCAGAAGGGGAAATGGAGGGCCAAGAGTGGGATGGAAGCCAAGACAGGTGGCAGCCCACACACTTGCCCTCTTAATCATTAAGGGCACCCAGCAGATCAGAGGTCACCCCAAAGCTGGGGAGCAGCAGAGCTCCACAAAGCCAGCGGGAGAAGGCCCTGTGTCGAAACGTCTCTCTCCATTGCTGGAGATGTTTCCCTTCTGGACTCCCCAGCAGTTCCCAAAGCTGCCAGAGGAGGGGTGTCTCGATTAATCACAGGCATGTGCACTGGGCTCCATCTTTCAGCCAGCACATGCGGGGCCCCCACAAACTCATCCTGCCTGATCCGGAGCTCAGGCTGCAGCTTCTCCCCTCCATCTGGAAATGGGCTCCCAGTGCCAGACCAAGCCGATGACTGCTGCCTCCGGGAGGGGATGA
Source organism: Aplodontia rufa (assembly GCA_004027875.1). Classification (NCBI taxonomy): domain Eukaryota; kingdom Metazoa; phylum Chordata; class Mammalia; order Rodentia; family Aplodontiidae; genus Aplodontia; species Aplodontia rufa. Next base: position 128,728 of record PVKS010000078.1, on the reverse strand, counting down.
TGGTTGTTTATCCACCACATTTATGGCTGGCCACCTAGTCCTCCAGCCCTCTGCTAGCACTGCACCTGTGTTCTCTCACTCCCTTCATGGGGCAGCTCCCAGAGATGGCTCTGGGGGTTCAGGAGGAAGGGACACTTAGACCTGGGTGGTGTTACCACGTAACTCCACTAGCCTGGGACAGTTCCATTTTACATCTGTTGTCTCAGAATCTTTATAAACAAAGCCCCCTTGTGCTAAGAAGTGTCCCAATCTAGAAGGCAAATTCTAGTTTGGGGGCCTGACTGCCTCTGGGCCTCGCTTCAAGGAGACAGCTGTGTGAACTGGGTCCTGTTCCCTAGAGGCGCAACTGGGCCGTGAGAGGCAGGCACTAGAGGGCGCCTGTGAGCTGCACTTGGCCCGATTTACCTTGGATGGTGCCCTTGGCCCTAGGAGGGAGGGTGGAGCAGGGCTGGGGCAAGTATTCCAACCCCTGACTCCTGTAAGAATTCTGGCAGAGCCCTGTTCTGGCTCAGACTGAGCCTGGCCCACCTTCTCCTTCTGCCCAGCAAAGAGGGCCTACCCAGCCCTGGGAATCCAATATGGAAGAAGGGTACTGGCCCTGGCCCACTTCTCTGAAGTTCAGCTGGCAGCCTCTACTTGCCCTTCCCCTGGCCACTCCAGTGGGCTTTGGTATCCAACAGACTTGGATGTAGGGTGCCTCTCTGATATCGGTAGCTTTTTGACCTTGGCATGTTATTTAACTTCTCTAAGTCTCTGCTGACTCACTTGTGAAAGGTAACAAGAGCATCTACTTCTCAAGACGTGAGGATTAAATGCAATAAAGAACATAAAGCACACAGCTCACTCCCGGCACCAGGTGAGCAGTACTGGTGGTGGAGGACGCTCTGAGCAGTGCCAGCAGGCCCCTCAGCCTCACCCAGCTGTCTCTGGTAAAGACTTTGTCTGCACCATACAAAAAAGATGGACTCCAAAACGCAACATGGTGTACACCAGATAGACAGATGAGTGCTCTTAACAGTGACACCGTGGATATAGCAAGCCACCGATGCCTCTGTGCATTAAAGCATCATTCATTTGTCCAATCATTTGACAGATATCTGTGCTTAGGACAGAGAACAGATACCTGTTTGCCCAGTAGTGTCCCAGATGACAACCACTGTCCAGACATAATTATAAAAAGCCTCCTTTCACTCTTGAAGTGTCCTAGTTTGATGATAAGTTATATGGTCACCTACTATGTGCCAGTTCCTGTGAGAGGCACAGGGGATGGAGAGAGATGACATACATAGGGGCAGCCCTGTGTATCTTTGGAGGTATCCGCCCTTCCTGAGTTCATGTATTTCTACTGATTTCCAAAACAATTTTGGGTTAATTATTGCTATTCATTTTCCCCCTGATACATGAAGTTGCAGTTAATCTATTCACTATAATATTCTCAGAAGCTGTTTTTATTTAGATAATTGTGGAATTTAAAAAAATCACAGGCTGGAGAGTTGGTTCAGGGGTAGAGTGCTTCCCTGGCATGTGCCAGGACCTGGGTTCAGTCGCCAGCACCACATACACAACTAAGTGGAGAAAAAACAAAAACCAGATGAAAAAATAAAAAGTAAAATTGACTCTTTCTCTCTCTCAAAAAAAAAAAACTACACTCAAATCCCATCTGTGCTCTTCCTGATCTTATAAACATCAATTTTCCAGAAGCGACTATCAGCTACACATGGCCCGATTTACCTTGGATGGTGCCTGTGGCCGTAGGAGAGAGGGTGGAGACGGGCTGGGGCAAGTATCCAACCCAGAAGGGTCCTCATTTGCTTTTCGTCCTCGTGGAAAGTGCATGACAGAGAAACGGCAGAGATCCAGAGGCCCACTCTACCAACTTGTTCCAGAAACACCTCCCAGACATTTAGAGAAGAGGGGGAAAGGAGAGAACAAGAGATGGAAGAGGCAGCAATGACCTGGGGCTGGCTGGAGCTCCTGCCTGATCATCTGGGTCGGGGAGGGGAAGGAAGGCGGCCCCCATGCAAAGGACCACAGGCAGCCACACACTGCCCTTGTGCCAAGCAGGGTCTTCGCCAGCATCCCACACCCCACGCTCCACCTGGGCTTTCTCATTAACCCCCAATGCTCCCCGACCCAGGTCCTCCTGCTTCCTGCTCAGTTAACTCGAGGCCACCCTCTGGCAGCAGAGTCTCCTTGTCCACCCCTAGGTGTTCCACAGGAATCTTATCTGTTCTCCTTCTCAGTTGCGGACTGATCTCCTGATGCCATCTCAGGATTTCCCAGGTCACTAGATGAAAACCCTGTCACTCCACAGCCTTGGAGGCACATAGCCTTATTTAGACATGCTGCCTAGGAGCAGGGGGACGAGAAGCAGATAGAGGCAAAGGAGAAGGAAGGAGGCCCGGGTGATTCTGAGAATCAAGGGTAATGATGTCATCATGGGAGGGTCTCACCAGGGTCAGTGGGTGGGGGCAGGGCCCAGTGGCTCAGGGTATGACTCATTTATAGGAATGGGCTTTGGATCCAGAAGTCATTCATTTAGCAAGCCATTAATTGTTTCGACACTCATTTATTGAGCTGTTATTATGTTTCAGATCCAAGACTAGGCCCCTGGAGGGAGAGATGGGTGCCAGGGCCTGGGAGCTCACTGCCTGCAGGGGAAAGACAGGCAGACGGGAGCATGGTAGACAGATGGACAGGCACACGGACAGGATCCATTCAGAAGGAGTACTGAGGAAAGATTCCCCTGGAGGGATGTTGGGTGGGGAGGGCCTGCCAGAGGTGAGCCGGCAAGGAAGAGAAGAGGGAGCCAGACTGGGGCCCAGGAAGGGAGTTTCCGGGCAGCAGGAGGAGCATCGTGTTGGAAGCTCAGAGGTGGGAGTGTGGGGAGGTTTAGAAAACTGTAAGGCCCTCCTGGGATGTGAAGACAGGCAAGAAACACAACTGAAGAGGGAAGAACAGTCAGATCCTAAAGGAATGGAGGAGCTGCTTTCAGCTGTGAGGACCCCCGTCTTCCAAGACCAGCCCCAACATGGGTGGCTGGCAAGTGTGACCCCGACAGGCTATGCCTGGTTGGCCCAGGAGGCAGGACTGGCTTCAGGTACCAAGCCTACGGGAGCTAGTCTGTGCTCACCCCATGCCACCCCATGGCAAGGTTGAGGTTCAGTAAAGGACAGAGCCCTTGATCAACAGGTGGCAGAGCCAGAATAAGAAGCCAAGGATTTAAATGTGCACACCTGTAATCCCAGCAGTTCAGGAGGATCGCAAGTTCAAAGTCAGCATTTGCAACTTAGTGAGACCCTGTCTCTAAATAAAAAAAATAAATAAATTAAAAAGGGCTAGGGATATGTCTCAGTGTTAAGCACCCCTGGGTTCAACCCTGGTATATATATAAAAGCCAGGGATCTTAAACACTTCCAAACCCCTCCCTGCCACCATGAGGTCTCCATAGGACCCCCTGCTAGAACTTTATGATCACCAGTTTTTCATAGCTCCTGAGCAGATACTGCCAGTATCATGGGATGTCCTTAAAAACAGCCAGGCCCACTGTGACCTGACAGGTGCCCCGTCTCAACCCTCTCGCCCATGCCCTGTCTGATCCCATTGCAAGACCTGGGCCCTGGAGCTCCGGTTGGGGATCTGGGGTTCTGGCTGTGCTATACTCTCTCTCTCTATCCCAAACCTCCAAGCCTCCAGGAAGCCACCAGGGTTCCCTTCTAGAGGGGCCAAACCTCCTCTAGGCTACAGCAGCTACCAGGAAGAGGCTCCTAAAGCACCCCTGGGATTCTCCAAGCAGGAGACCCTGGTGAGCACTGGGAGCTGGGGCCGATGTCAGGAGGCTGCTTCTGCATAAACGGAGGCCTTGGGCATCACCTGGGCCCTCAGCAGTCCCTGCTCCACAGAGAAGGAAAGAGGGATCATTTTCACCTGGCCCTGGGCACCAACATACTGCCCCTATTTCCTGCTGGCAATAAATCCTCAAACATAGTTTTGCTTCTCCCTCTAACATTTAACCTTGGGTATATTTCAAGGGAAATGTAAGTCTGCCCACTTCTGATTCATACCCACTGAGCTCATCAAAACCAGAACGATTTGGTAAGAGCTGCTGCGTTTACTGGATGCCCTCTGGGATGTGTAAAAAATCTCTGTTCCTCAGAAACAGGAAGTTTCGACAGAAGGAAGGAGGCTGGTTGCAAAAATCAACATCTGAACCGTCCCTGCCTATTGGAGAGGCCCGGAGCTGGTGGCACGTCCTTCCTTCAGAGAGTCAACAAAGGTGGATCCCATGCCTGCAGTGCACAGGGACTGGCAACACGGAGGCGACTTCGCACAGGGGCTCTGGATTCACTGCCAGGGCTTCTGCGTGGCTTCCACCACAGAAATTTATTTTCTCCCAATCCTGGAGGCTAGAGGCGTCTACGGGGCTGGTTTCTTCTCAGGTCCCTTGTCTTAGTCTGCACACAGCATCTTCTCTCTGTGTCATCCCGTGGTTGACCCTCTGTGTGTGTCTGGGATTAAATCGCCTCTTCTTGTAAGGACCACAGTCACACTGGAGTAGGGACCTCTCATGTTAACCTAATTACCTCTTTTTTTTTTTTAAGAGAGAGGGACAGTGAAAGAAAGAGAGAGAGAGAATCAATTTTATTTAGTTTTTCATGTGACTTTCATTGCTCTGACTCTTCGTTGTGTACATGGTGCTGGGATTCGAACCCACATCCTTGCGCATGCCAGGCAAGTGCTGCAACCGCTGAGCCACAGCTCCAGACCCCTAATTACCTCTTTAAAGGCCCTTTCTCCAAATACAACCACATCGTGAGGTTCTGCGGTTCGGATTTCAACATGAATTGGGAGGGGTGGGGCGCAAGGCAGCCCCTTGATCTCCAGGAGTCTTCCCATGCCAAGTCCTCTTTGGTCACCATCAAGATTGGAACATGGCTGCCATCCATGTTCTACAGCAGGACGATTCAGGGCAATGACTACCACACCATCACATCCGGGTTCACATCAAGCCCCTTCGCTTACTAGCCGGGTGATGTTAACCAAGCTACATAAAGAACCCTGAAGCCTCGATTTCCTCAGCAGCATGAGAATGGTAATGGCTACCTCATGAGGATGTCTGGAAAGATCGAGACAGATGATCCGGGTCCAACACAGCTTCATGTCCAGGAACAGAATAAGCACTGGCAAAAGGTGAGTTCTCTTCCCAGGCCCATTTCCCATCTGGTTTCCTCTTGCAGGGAACTAAGGATGTATTCTGTTGACTCTCTGCAGGAGGAGCAGGCTGGGAAATGTGAGAAATGAAGGCACAGGGCCAAATGCCAGATCCCTCAGCAAGGCCTTTGCTTAAATGCTGACCACTGGTACTTACTTAACTCCTCGGGCTTGCAGGGTGCATGATCACCTTGCACAGTCTCGGCAGACCGGCTCAGCAGCCCTCTGTCCTTCCCACAGCCTCCTGACTCTTCCACCCAGTACTGAGTTAGAAAAGCCTCTACTCTGAAGGCAGCCAGACCTCATGGGCTGAGCCCTGGGGTAGGAAGAGGGAAAATGCTCTAGAATTGAACTTTACCCAGGAGCATCCTCTGGAAGACCAGCGGTGTAAGAAAGGATACAGAACTATGGGGTCCAGGCTATGCCCAGCTGCAGAGAGCTGATCACAGAGGAAAACAAGTCCATAGGCTGGCAGGACCCTCTGCCCAGAGGAAGCCCCCATGATCCAGAGGTGCAGGGGCCAGACTCGTCATCAAGGGACCTGGGGTCTAAACCTGCTCTGATATTTCCCAGTGATGGGACACTAGCAAGAAAGTGAAAAAACAGCCTCTCACCTGCTTCCCTCAAAGGACCAAAGTGGGATAAAGCACTAATCAAGTGTGAATTCACATTTCATTCATAAGTCACAAAAAGGACTTGACATCCTCCTCCAGGCTAGCATGCTGTTCCTGCTGCCTGGGAATGAGGGGAGAAGCCGCTGCTGCCTGGGTCTCTGGTCCGCTTGGGCTCCTGCACTCCACGCACACCCGCCCACTTTGGAGTCAATTAAGGATGTGTCTCTTCTCCAAAGGAGGAGTGTGTCCCTCCTTGGAGGGGGAGGGAGGAGGGCTGCTTCTGGGTCACATCGCCTCTTCCAATCATCCCACCTCTAGCCTGGAGTCCTCCCCCTCCTCACCCTCCCCAAATTACTCACTCCTGCAATCATGACTGATGACTTGGGATGAGTAAGAGGCTCATGCGCGTCACAGTCTGACTGCGGGGAGGGGTGAATGAGTTCAGAGCTCCCCTGAGCACCGCCACGCGGACCTGCACCTGGAGTTCAGGCCACTGGACCCCAGAGGGAGCTGGACTTTATTTGGCATGATCCACTCCCCCATCTTCCAAGACCCTCAGTGGTGGTAGTCTTCTCAACGTGGAGTGACAGCCCCAACATCTGCCTGGGCAGGAAGCACAGGGACTCCTCTTAAGCTCCAGGTGACTGCATTCCTCTGACCCAGGCACCCTGGCCCCACCCCAGCACAGCTTGGCCCAGGGGCAGCCTGAGATTGGCAGCCCAGCCTTAGCTGCTTTGGAGGAGCCCTGATCCTGGGCCCACCCTGCAGGGTGCGTGCATGCAGTGGGTGTGTGTGTTTATACTCCCGTGGACACTCTAATCCACAGAGTCAGTCAAGCAAATATTTTTGGTCTGTTTTGCATTTTCCACGTGTCTCATTTCAGAACATTTGGTGGACATGGGATCACAGCAAAGGAATGTATTAATTCAAAGCACTTTGAAATGTCTCTTTAACATTCTTGGAGTTACAGCGCAAGCTGAACGTGCTCATATAAGCAAAACAACATGCAAGCTGGACTTTCCTGGCACTTGATGAATAGGGCCGAGGCATCAGTTTCCCCATACCTAAAACGGGCGCCGTCAGGACTGGAATGGTATGGAAAATAACGCAGGGACCGTGAAGCACGAGGCAGCTCACCACAATGCTCTCTGCTGCCGGTGGCACCAGAAGAGGTCCTCACCCTGAGGCTCCGAGCTCCCCCAGGCGGCCCCTGCTCCAAATATTGCTGCACATATTTTTTTTTTTTTAGGACAGTGTGAACAAGAGAGAGTCAGAGACAGAGAGAGAGAGAGAATCAATTTTTATTGGGTTTTTCACATGTTCGTCGCTCTGACACTTATGTACGTGGGTGCTGGGGTTCGAACCTGTTTACTTGCGCATGCAGGGCAAGCGTCGTAACCTGCTGAGCCACTACTCCAGCCCCTGCACGTAGGTCTTCAGGGCTATTGCTTGGGACCCACAGACTGCTCTGAGTTGCTCAAGATGAGAGCAACACGTTAAGGATTCGATTACAGCCTTTCAGGACGGAGGGCCTGGAACCCAGCAAGAACTTGTTATGAGGGTGAATCTTTATGGCACAGGGCTGGAACTTAAGTAAGCCAGGCAAACCAACTGGCCAGGGCTGCCCTGCCGCCTTGCCACTGGCTCCCGTCCCATCAGGAGGGCTGGGTCCTCTCCCCACTCGCCCCTGTGTTTGTTAGAAGTTCCATAAAAAAACGGGAAAAAACGTAAGCACTCACCCAGTGGCCAAAAGATGATACTTCCTTTCCCTTCCTGAGATCTCTCACCACCAGAGGAGCAAAACAATCAACCAGCCATTTGAAGATCCTCCACCCTCTTTACCTAGAGGACCAACTGTCTAGGAGGTTCAAGACAGCCTTGGTATCGGGGTGACATTCCTCAGGGCCACCCATATGTGCTGGCCTCTGCTGGGATGGCCACCTGATGGTCCCTTCAGGACGCAGCTCCCTCTGGGTCACATTGAGAGTCCGGGATACCTTCTGCTGCTCCTGGACCAGCAGGGGACAGGGGAGGCTCTTCAAGGTTGCTCCATCTCCTCCCTGAGTCCTGCCAACCCCTGAGACCCTAACCCAGGGTACACGCGTAGCTGCTCTCTGTGTTCCAGTTACTTTCTCCCCCAACTCTGGGTGTTTTCTTTAGTCTTAGAAGGACTGTTGGCTGTAAGTGGGGGTGGGAGCTCCTTCCCCCTAAACGTGAGTCTGTTCCCCTGAGGATACCAAAGCCAGGACGTCCCATTGTTTCCAGAACTGCCCTGCTGATGTCCGCCCTCCCTTGGCGATCAGCGCAGCGATGCATGAGTGGCAAAACGGGCAGGGGATGGGGGTGACAGTTCCAACGGATGCCAGCCCCTGGGGAACTGTCACTACCTGAGTTAGGCCACGCTGTGAAGCTATGGCAATCACGGCAATATGGCATTGGCATAAGAAGAGACAGCGGAATCAAGGAAACAAAATAGAGTCTAGGAGTGGATCCAGACCTGCGCACCACCAATTATCAGCAAAGGCACCAATGTGATTCAGTGGCAAAAGGAAAGACCTTTCTTTTCTTTTCTCTTTTTTTTTTCTTTCTCTTCAGTACTGGGGATTGACCCAGGAGAGCTCCACTACTGAGCCACACTTCCAGTCCATTAAAAAAAAAATGTTTTGGAGACACAGTCTCCCTAAGTTACTCAGGCTGGCCTCCAAATTGCAATCCTTCTGCCTCAGACTCCCAAGTATCTAGTATTACAGTTGTGCAACACTAGCAGGAAAGTATTTTCTAATTTTAAAGGCAGCCAGGACTAGAAATTTAAAAATGAGCATCAACCCTTATGTCACAACATTACTCAAAAATTGTTTTGAGATGGATATAGATCTCAGCAAAACACCTAAAAAACTAAATATTCTAAAAGAGAACAGAGGAAGGATCTTCACAATTATAGAAGGCCAGGGTTTCTTAAACAGGTCCCCCAAATCATAAACCATTTGTTAAAAGCATTAATAAATTGGACTTTATCAACATTTTTTAAATCAAAAACACGGTTAAGAAAATAGGCATGGGCTGGAGCAGTGGCTCAGGGGTAGAGCACTTGCCTGGCATGTGGAGGACCCCGGTTCAAATCCCAGCACCACATACACAGCTAAGTGTCAGAAAAACAAAACCCAGATGAAAAAATAAATAAAATCAATTCTCTCTTTCTTTCTCTCTCTCTTAAAAAAGAAAGAAAATAAGCAAGCCATTCTGAAAAAAATATTTCATATATCTGACGAAGTTCTCATATCAAGAATATATAAATACCAATAAATCAGTAATAAAAATATCCAAAGAAAAAGTGCAAAAAGTAAGTGAGAGCCGAAGGCCTGGATAGATGTGTTATAAGAAGATTACAAACGGCCAGTAAGCAGATGAGGATCGCTCAACCCCATGTGTCAATCAGGAGACGCAAATGAGCACACCCACTGGAGTGGCTGAATTTAAACAGACCAGCAATCCCAAAAGTTGGTGAGGACATGGAACAACTATAACTCACACATGGTTGGTAGGGATCGAAAATGGCCCAACCATTTAAAAAAAAAAACAACTATTGAGCACTTTCTTATAAAGTTAAACATACCTACCCTATGAGTCACCAATTCCACTCCCAAGTATTTACCAAAAAGCAATGACAATATATTTCACCCAAAAACTTTCCTAAAAATGTCCATAGCAGCTTTATTCATAAGAGGAAACAGAAACCTCTCAGATGTCCATCAACAGGTGGATAAACAAAGCATTGTGGTATTCTCATAGAATACTACTCAGAAATGAAAATGGAACGTGGACAAATCTCAGCATTACGCGGAAGGAAAGAAGCCAGTACAAAGCAGTACTTAATGCGTGATTCCATTTATACAAAGTTCTAGAACAGGCAAAACCAATCCATGGCAATAGAAATCAGACACTGGTTGCCTCAGGGTGAGGATTGGAGACTGACGGAAGACGGAAGAGGCCACTTTGCGGGCTGGTGGGGATACTATAGCTTGGTATATGCACCTGTTGATCTCATGGAATTTTACACTTAAGATCTACCCATCTCACGTACGTAGAGTGTACCTCAATTAAAAAAAAAAAAACAGGTGAGAGAGGGGAGATGGGAGATGGTTGTTTAGTGAGTAAGAAGTTAGAGCTAAACAAGATGAAAACGCTCTGGGGAGGTAGGTTCCACAACGTGAGTATATGTACTACTATCAAACTGTACACCTCAAAATGGTTAAGATGACACATTCTTATGCGTATTTTGCCACAACTTGAAAAAAAGAAATATGCTACCGCTTGAAACCTAGCAAAGCTTCTTCATGGGGAGTTGAAGCACAAACCACTGGATAGCTGAATACTTATGGGGTTTTAAAGAGGAAGGGTAAATCTTATGTTCAGCTTATTTTACCATGATAGAGTGAAAAATAAAACAAACAATAAAATGAAACAGCGCTGTTCCCGGGGCACCCATGTCCCGCCTCCGCCCTGACGGTTGGCACCCTGTGTCCCGAGGCTGTCATGATTTTCCAGATGGAGTCATAAAGAGTCTTGTGGGGGAGAATTCATCAAATGCCTGCATGGCCTGTGCCACTTCCGGGGAGAAAGATGTTCCAGGGCTGCTTCCTGAGGAATCCTGGCCCCAAGAGCCTGGCTTCTGTGTCTCCATATTGAGTCTGTTCTACCCTTGCCCGCTCCGTCCCCGTTCTCTACTCTCTCCCCAGGTGAAAACACCCCTTTGCCCTCCCCTACCACTGCAGACCCAGGTGGAGGGATGGCCTGCAGGGACAGGAGCCCTGAGGTGGCTTAGGCCTGCTTGCCCTGTGAGTCTCCCTCGCCGGGAGGCTGGGTCTGAGCCACGGTTCCCTCTCTCCAGGTACAGAACCAGATCCTTGCATGTGTCTGTCTACCATGCACAACGTCTTGCTTGCTTTTCAGACAATGCAGAGGAAAGTGGAATTGAGGGGGGAACTGGGCTGGGGTGGGTCTTGAATCTTGCAGAAGTTGGACTTGCTCTCTACTCGGCTTGTGTACTTTCTCCACTCGACAGCACGCACCCCCACCCCGTGAAGATGGGGCTGGAGGAGGCAAGGTGGAGGTGGACGTGGCACAGAGCACTGCCTGCTTCTCAGGCTGAGGCATGGCCTTGTCTGCCCTGGCTCCCCAGGAGGCTGGAAGGGTGAGACCTCCCATGAGCCCAGCAAGTCCCCAGAGGTTAGAGTGCACGGAGGCCAGGCCTTCCTCACCTGTCCAGGTATGTGTGGCACTCTGCTGTGAGGGGGGAAGTATGCCAGGGACAACGGGGTGAGCCAATCTCCCTGACCCCTGCAACGAGAGTCGTCACCAGGGCCTGGGCTCTGTGGCCTTTGCCAAGTTCTCAATCTAAGCTATAGAGGGGCTTAGAGGAGGGACTCACTCTGGGCTTTCTATGCTGAGTTTCTCAGCCCTGGTTGGGACTCTCCATGTCCCCTCTGGCTTGACCAAGCTGGGACAGGGCTAGGGGTTCAGGAGGCTGGAGAGCGCTGCCCAGCAGGCAAAATGACTGAAGCCTGCCCCAGGACAGAGGAGTAACGTGGATGGTGAATGGGGGTGCAGCTGTCCGGCCCAAGTGGGAGGAAAGCGAAAGAACGGGCTGTGTCCTTGGGAAGTAGCACTCATGGACAGATGAGCTCAGGCCAGTTAGCTGAGCGTGACCACCCAGTGCCAGGCGCCTGTGAACACCATCCTCTCAGCCTTACCTCCTCTGCCAGCAAGGCCTTCAGTCTCCTCCTGGGTCTAAGAGCGCCTTGGGGGAAGTTGGTGCTTCAGGGGCACCGACCGACTCCCCAGGCCTTGGGAATAGGCTGCTGGCTGGGGGAGAGGCAGGAGCACCCGTGGTCGGCTCTGTACTCAGTGTCCCTAAGAATCCATCACCGTGTCCTCTGTCATCCCTCCCATCTCATGGATGGGGAAATTGAAGTTCAGAATGGGGAGCAGAGTTACTCACGTTCCCACCAAGTTAGATGTGGCCTCTGCCCCCACCCTGTGCTTCAGTCCCTTCATCACCATATGTAATGTAATGTCTCAGTTGCGAGACTGTAAAAGACTTTCAGATTTTCTACTTCCTTGCGGTGGCCTGAGTGATCCTGATGCTGGAAGGAGATTCTAGAGGGTTCTAGAACCACCTCCATTCCAGGTCCTACCCTGCAGTCTGGAGCTTCCGGATTCTCACTGAATGTTGCCAGACCGCAGCAGCTGCCATGGGGTCTTATAATCTCAAGCCCCCTGGCCCTTGTCCTCTCCACTGATTTCCTTTCAAGGCTTCTGATGACCACGAGCCAACATCTCTGTGCTAGAAACCTCCCAGCTGACAGTCCCGATCCAGGGTATTTCAGCAACTGCCCCCTCCCCAGACCCAACCTCACTAAAATGTGCTGTGAAAGATCATAGGCTGGCTTCTCTCAAGCAGAGAACTGATCCTCCCTTGAGGTGCAGCGACTCACACGCATGACCTGGTTGCTCCTTGGAGGAGTCACTTGGTCCAAAACTCCGAGAGCTGCTAGCTAACAGCATTGCTGGTGAAAACCAAGCAGGCCCAGAGCTCTGCCTCTTGTCCACAAGCCCAGGAGGAAGCCAGAGCTGGGCCACAGTTCTGTTTGCCTGCAGAGCACCCAAGGGTGGGAGCTCATCTTCAGCAGAGGACCACCAAGGAGGGAGGCCCACCTGCCCACAATCCACCAGTGACCCTCTTGGTGCTTCCCTGCAAACGATGGGGAAGGGGCGAGGCAGGGCCTGCCAGGGTTCTGGCCTTCTTAGCAACTGGTGGAAGCTGTCCACTAGGCATCGGCTTTCCCACACAATAGATTGAGTTCAAAAGTGTTAACACAATGTCTTTATATATTTAGAAATAGCCCCACTGCTGCCTTCCAAGTTGAGCATTTGTTTTTTAAAAATAAACTCATGGCAAGAATGCGGTGCAGGCCCTAGCACACAGGTGACTGTTGTGCAAGCCGCCTGCCCACCTGCGTGGGTGGGGATCTGCACAGCTGTCACCTGGCTCCTAACTCCTCCAGGCACACCCTGCTCATTAGGCCCAGCCACGCCCAGCCGCCCCACTCCTGGTTGAACCAGAATGCCAGGAGCTGGCGTGGCCCCTTGAACCCTAAACAATGGCTGTGCGGGAGTTAATCCAGGCCCCAGGGACCCTCTCTAACCTTGCCTGTGGGTCCCTGCAGGAAGCCCCACCCTCATCTCCCTGGGGATCAGAAGCAGCCAGGGGCCCCAGAGGGAGCTGGGTTGCGCTCTAGGTGGTAAAAATAGACTCTGTCTGGAGGCTGCCTCCCTCTGTGGAAGGTAAGCCTCTGCAGACATTATCTCACTCCTGCTCAACGTCCCCCCAGGCAGGTAAGGGATGGGACTTGTTCCTGCTCTGTAGCTGGGGAACCCAAGCACAAGGAATGAGGCAGGCTGCGGGCATAGCCAGCACCTGCCCCTTACCAGGGCAAAGCCCTGCTGGCCTGTGCTGCTGCCCACTGGAGGTGGAAACTGCCTTCCTCTGCCACCCACCTCTGCTCACACCAGGACAATCCAGACCTTGCTCCCTCCCCCGATCAGGGCCAACTGCCTCCCGAGGCCCTTGGGGCCTGGTCCCCTTGTTTGCAGCATTGCTACCCTTGAGGTACCGTGTGGCATGAGGAAGGACAGGCTGCCTGGCCCAGCCCCACCAGAGAAGCACATTTCATGGATGCTTCTGCTAACTCAGGATAAACCGGATTGAGGTTAGGCGGGCAGCAACATGCTGCTATTTGTGGCAGCTCCTGGCCCTTCTGCTCCCATGACACCAGGAGGTGAGAGCAGCAGCCTTCTTTACCCAGTCACCAACTGTCCAGAGGGCCTAGATGGAGTTACAGGCTCAATGGCACAGAGTCTGCACAGAGCGCCAAGAAGAGGTAGCAGGTGCCCCGGCTTAGAGGGGAGACCAGTGCAGCCAGCCCAGCCCAGCCCAGCCCCCAGCAGCTAGGCCAGCCTCCCTCCTGGGCCTTGGGGAGGAGGCTGAATTGAATGAGATGATCTGCTGGCTTCAGGAGTGCTCCACTGTCATTAGGCTTGCTTCTCTCAATAAAATCCACTCTAATTGGGGATTAGAATTAACCTCAGGACAAATTAAAGACCAGGCATGGAGTGATCGTGACCTCGATGAGTAGAGGCTATGCAGAGACAGCCATGGGCGGGAAGCCCTGGGGCCTCTGAAGAGAAAAGGAGTGGGGAGAGGAACCCACCAACCGCCCAGAGGCCCCATCCCAAACCTGGGCTCCCAGGTCTCCAATCCCAGGGCCAAGACACTGGAGCTCAGAGTCCTCTCCTGGAGATGTGGGCAGGGAGGCTCTGGGGGATCATGCAGGATGGGGGGCTGAGAGCACTGCCCAGGAGTCCCGGGGTACCAGGGACAGGCCATAGGCTTGAGGATGAGTCCAATGTCCTCTTAAAACCAGCTCTGTTCCACGAATTCACCCACTAGGAGGGCCCAGGACAAAGAAGTTCCAAGTGCCACAGCTCCTTTAATCACCATTTGAATCGGTTAATTATTTGCAGAACATGTTTGGGTTTACAAAGTATTTTTCCCATATGTGATGTCATTCGAGCCTCAAAATAACACAATAGGTGTTTCTCCATGTTATCGATGACAAAACTAAAGTTCAGAGAGTTGAAGCAACTTGGAAGTGATGGCCTGTAAGTTGACCAAATTCCAAAAACAGCTCTCTCCAGGACACTGTGTCCCTCCCTCCAGGATGAGAGACCCCAAAATGCCACCAGGACCCAGAAAGTGGGCTGAATCCCTTCCACAGGCTATGTGGTCTGCAATCAGTGTGGCCCAGAGCCCACCACACAGATGACCCAGGTCCATGTGTGAGTCCAGAGGGAAGGAAATGGTCCTGAAGCTCAGGGCAAACCTTCCCTGGGAGTTGGAAGAAATGGATTTCCTTCCTGCTGTGGAAATACACGATGTCCCCTCTTCAAGGAATGAAGCCATTAGCTGCCTGCATACACCTGAAAGGTAGCACAGAACAGGGAGCCACCATCTTCTGAGGGAACCAAACCGAAAGCAGCTGGGACAGTGGGAGGATAACTCTCCAGCCAGAGAACTGCCTGCGCTGCTACAGGCTGCTTTGAAAGGTACAAGCTCCCTGTTGTGGAGGAATTCAGGCAAAGATGGGGAATATTGTAAAGGAAATTCAACCATAGATAGTTGAGTGGGGAGAAGGGAAAGCATGTATCCATGCTGCTTCATACCAAGCGAATGTGGTCTGAAATGGGACCTATTCCAGCTTTAGCAAGCCACTCCTCTGCCGCCATATTGGATCAGGAGACAGTTGACATTGAATGTCAACCTCCTGCGTTTTTTTTTTCTAAGAGAGAGAGGTACAATGAGAGAGAGAGAGAATCAAATTTGATTTAGTTTTTCATGTGGCTTTTATTGCTGGGGTTTGAACACATGCATGCCAGGCAGGCTCCGCAACTGCTGAGCCACTGCTCCAGCCCCTACCTCCTGCTTTATAGCCTGGGATGGAGTTGGGGGAACAGCTCCAGAGCAGGATGGAACATGTGTGCCTGTGAATCTCCAAGAAAGCAGAAGGTCTGACATAGAAGATACTTCAGGAGCTTTGTATTCTGAGGGCTGAATTCTTTGAGGCCATCATCCTCTGCCCTCCCTGACAGGTAACTGGGGCAACCATATTGATTTGGGCAGCTACTCAGAGGCCTGCCTGGGCCCTATGGGCAGCTGACCCTTTGCCACAGTGATGATAATGAGTTGTCAGACTGGGTGATGCAAGCCCCACCTTGACAGTGGGTGCTGGTTGGCCACCTGCATTCAGGAGGCAGCTGTCTGAGGCCCTGATCATCCTTCCTTTGCAAGCTGCCCTGGATGGATCTCTCAGGGAGGAATTCTCTTGGGAAATCTGGAGAGTTCAGAATCTGAAATTTCTGGTGGAGGGATTTGATGGTAGCATCCAAGAACTGTCAATGGGACACCTGAACTAGGGTTAGGAGAAAGTGGACCTGATCAAACCCTGTCCAGAAAGCCTCCAGGGCTGTGCTTGCTTGGTGAAGAAAGGTGACACGTTCCTTCCCACAAAACTCTCTGCCCACCCCCTGTCCACCACCTGCTTGGGTTTTATTTTTCTGGTGGAAGCATAGGCTACCAACCTAAGCGGGCAGGGTGTTGAGCTCAGGCTGGCCTGTGCTGGTCTAGGAGTCCTGGTAGCTATTCCCACTTGTTCCCGCCTTCCATAAATGCTGACTGAGCACCTATGCCCCCTGCAATCCAAAAAGAACAACTACCTCATGGGCAAATGACAGGAACAGGAAATTCCTGGACCTGACTCAACAACCACTTACTTGCTATGTTAATTTGGGCAAGTAACTCATCCACTGTGCTTCAGTTTCCTTGTGTATATTACTTCCCTGAGTTAATGTAGAGATTGAATAACATAATACATATGTCATGGGCTGAATTGTGTCCCTTCAAAATTCATATGTTGCAATCCTAACCCTTAAAAGCTTAGAATATGATGGTATTTGGAGATAGGACCTTTAAAAAGATGATTACATTAAAATGAGGCCATTAGGGTGGATCCTAATCAATTTTTATTTGTGTCCTCATAAAAGAAGAGGAAGAAACATAGGGATGCACATTCACAGAGGAAAGACCGTGCGAGGACACATACAGGACACAAAGGGTACACATGTACACAAAGGGTACAGAGGGATGGCCTTATGAGAGGCAGCCAGAGTGTAGCTGTCTGAACGCGAAGGAGAGAAGCCTCCTGCACCTGGATCTTGGATTTTCAGCCTCCAGAACTGTGAGATAATAAATGTTGTCTAAGCCACCTAGTCTGTGACATTTGGTTATGACAGCCCTAGCACACCAATGTGCCATATAAAGTGCTAGAACAGCATCGGGTATATAGTACATGTTCAAAAAAGGCTAATCACGACCATAAACAGCCTTGGTTATCTCAGCAGAATCCCTACTGTATGAGTTTCCTGTTGCTGCTATAATTACCACAAACTTACTGGCTTGAAGCAACACAGATTTATCACCTTATAGTTCTGTAGGTCAGAGGTGTCATTGGTTAAAGTCAAGGTGTCAAGGTGCATTCCCCTGCCTCGTCCAGCTTCCAGAGGCTGCCTGTAGACCTTGATGACCTCCCCTTCATCTTCAAAGCCAACAGCATAGCATCTTCAAATGTGTTTTTTCTCCAGCACTCCTCCCTTATGATTACACTGAGCCCACCAGATAATCTAGAATAACCTTCCCATCTCAAGAGCTGTAACTCAGTCACATCTGCAAAGTGTTTGTGCCATGTAAGGGAATATACTCACAGATTTGAGGGATTAGGATGCATACATCTTTGGGGGAACATAATTCTGTCTCTCACACACACATGGTCTATTGTTAAGTGAAAAAAGTAAGGTACAGGACAATACGTATGGATTAATCTCATTTATATTAAAAATACTCAATAAACCTATGCAAAGACAAAATACAGAAGGAAACTCACAGTCATTAGCTGCAGTATTTTCTGGGGAGGGGGTTAGGCCTTATAATCTGTGCATTGTTTTGAACTTTTTCACAACATGCATATATGCATGAATTACATCTGTCATATTAGAAAGTCATAAAAGAAGAAGTAGTAGGAGGATGAAGCAGAGGAAGAGAAGGAGGAGGAAGAAGAAAAAGAAGAGGAAGAAGAGGAAGAGGAAGAGGAGGAGGAGGAAGAAGAGGAGGAGGAGGAAGAGGAGGAAGAGGAGGAGGAGGAAGAGGAGGAAGAGAAGTAAGAAGAGGAAGAGGAGAAGGAGGAAGAGGAGGAGGAGGAGGAGGAGGAGGAGAAGGAGGAAGAGGAGGAGGTACCCATCCTGTGACACTCAGGCTAGGGAAAGCAAACGAATCAACAGGACCAAAGGCTCCCTAAAAGTGTTCTGAGGAGTGTGGGCTGAGCACCATGGCGGCTGCAGGGTTCCCTGCAGGGGGGCCCCCTGGAGGCTTTGCAGGAGGTGATGCTCACTCAGGGACCTCAAGGAAAGGAGAAGTGCAACGCCATTGGTACTGGCTGAAAGCAGCGTGACCTTCATCAGCACTGTGCCACACCACAGCGGCTGGAGGCCAGGATTGCACCAGGGCTGGCTGCAGCCAGCCCCAGGCAGAGATGAGGGCAGAGGGAAGTGCAGTTCGGAGCCACCACCCACCAGTGCCGAGCGCCCTGTAGGCAACTCCTCTAGACCTGAGTGAACCCAGGCTCAGTGCTGGGTAGCAAGAAAGAGGCCTGTACTGGATGAGATAGAGAAGGTGGCCGAGGCACACAGGAGAAGGGGAGGAAGGAAGCGGGAGGGGGGGGCCAGAGCTGGACCCAGCACCCCTGCCCTGGCCTCTCCCCACTCCAGAGCTTCTCATGGCTCCTCCCACTTCAACCCCAGGGCAGGTCCAAGTGGCAAGAAAAAAAAGATTCAGAAAGCCTACAAAGTTGAAGGCCCGAGGGCTTTCCAGGTGGCCTGACCCCAAACCTGGTGCCTCAGGGTTTGGGGCTGTGCCTGTAGAGGGGGTGGCGGCTTCAGCCTGCAGCTCTCTAACTCATATGCTTGTCCTGGCTGGCAGAGAGGACACAACTGTGTCCTGGGGGTGCAGCTGCAGGGGTAAGAGAAGGCATGTGTTGGAAGTACAGGGTCAGCAGGATTAAATTACAGGTGAGCAGCCCCAGGGTTCCAATGGGCTCGAGTCCCTGCTGTGCCAGTTGCAAGCTGTGTGGCCTTGGACAAGTTGGTTGGCCCCTCTCTGCCTCAATTTCCCCAGCTCTAATGTGGGGGCCATGATGGCATTGGCCTCTTGGCTTACCGACATTACCTGCTGGTATATAGTGCCAGCTGTTTGGGTACTGGTGGCCATTCCTGTTCTGGGCCTGGCAGGTGAGGGCCTCCACTGTCATACCAGCTCCTGGGGCACAGACAAGGGAAGGAGTGATGGTTACAGGCTGTGCTTTATGTGGCAGTGGCTCTGTGTGGCAGTCACCAAGGATCATGGCAGGGGAGGGGCTGAGGAGGGAGCCAGACTCCACAGTAGCAGACATCCCATGAGGGAGCTGTGCCCACAACACAGACTCTGGTGCACCGATGGTCACTAAATGCCCAGTGATGGGGCATCAGAGACCCTTTGTGTGGGCCAGGGTTCCTTAACCCTGTGACACAGACAGAGGCATCTGACATGGTCTCAGGAGTTGTATGATGAGATCTGTTTGCCATGCAGCTCTTTAATGACAGAGGGGACAGGGGTCACTAAGTTGAAGAGATACTGATGCTCTGGGTCCACTATACAGGGGTGGGTGGCGAAGGGTAGAGTGAGCATCTGGACACTGATTCTGGCTGCAGGACAAGCAGGCCAGGGGCTCTGGCGTCTCCCAGTGACTGGTGGAGAGGAAGAGGGGTATGATCTGTCCAGGGCCCGTTCTCCCAAGAAGCAGGCAGGGCAACGCCACACACCCTCCAAGCTCACCAGCAAGTGGCAAGGTAGTGGCTGAGTGGGAAAGAGCCTGGGGTTACCCAATGCCCTTGCCAAACGGGATTGGAAGGCAGCTGATGAAAGCGTGAGACGCAGGTTATCGATTCCTCTGATCTGCTAGGAGTTCTTAGAAAGGGCCCAACCAAGGAAGGGTAGAAACCACGGCCACAGAGGAAGCTCAGCCTCGCTGCTAGTTAGCTGCATAGCCTGACAGTTTGCTCCAGTCCTCTGGGTTCCGCCACCCTCGTGTTATAACAGAGCAGGGTGACTACATAATGGTAGTGCCATCAGGCACCGCTTGGTATTTTCTAGGACATTGTCTCGTGCAATCCTTACGACAAGCCTATGAAGCACATTAGTGCAGTCCTCATTTTTTTAATCAGAAATTTATTTGTTGAACAATCAAATAAGCTTCTAATGAAATAATATAATATATATAAATTCTGAAAATTAGATTTACCCCCAAGAGTCCCCCAATTACCCACCCTTATCCTTCCCCTGCCGTCCCAATACATCGCTACAAATGCCTTAGGTTGTATGACATTACACCTTATCCGGATTTAAAACATGGTACTAGACCTTCTTTCTCAATGGCCAGGGTCTAGCTCCAGCCTCTGCAGATGAGTGAAGACATTTGACCCTTGGTTCTCTGGGTTAGGCTGACTTCACTCAGCGTGATTTCTTCCATAGTCATTCATTTATCATCAAAGGCTGCAATATCATTGTTTCTAATTGCTGAGTAGAACTCCATGTTATATATGTACCATAGTTTTTGATACATTCATCCAGTGAGGGATATCTGGGTTGTTTCCATAATTTAGCTATTGTAAATTGAGCTGCTGTGAACATAGATTTCACTGTGTCACTGTAATGTGCTGATTCTAAATCCCTTGGAAAAATACCCAAGAGAAAAATAGCAGGATCATATGGTGGGCTCATCCCTAGTTTTTTGAGGATTCCCCACACTGCTTTCCAGAGGGGCTGTACCAGTCTGCAGCTCCACCAACAGTGTGTTAGTGTGCCTATCTCTCCACAACCCCTCCAGCATCTGTTATTGTTTATTTTCTTCATTTTTGCCAATCTGCCTGGTGTGCGGTGATATCTTAATGCAGTTTTCATTTGCATTTCTCTGATTACTAGTGATTTGGAGTACTTTCTCATGTATTCATTGGCTTGATCAATGTTCTCTGGTGAGAAGTTTCTGTTTATCTCTTTGGCCCATTTATTGATTGGGTTGTTTGTATTTTTGTAGTTGAGATTTTTGAGGATTTTGTAGATTCTGGATATGAGACCCCTGTCAGAGGAATCACAGCCCATGATTCGCTCCAATTCTGTAGGAAACCTCTTGACTCTTTTGATTGTTTCCTTGGCAGTACAAAAGCTTTTTACCTTTATGTGATCCCAATCATTGATTTTTTACTTTACTTCCTTCACTTTAGGAGACATGTTGAGAAAGTCTTTGCCTACTCCCAAATGCTGAAGTGTTGGACCTAATTTGTCTTCCACCAGTTGCAAGGTAGCTGGTTTAATTCCTAGCTCCTTGATCCATTTTGATTTGATTCTCATGTAGGGAGAAAGATACGGGTTTAATTTCAACTTTCTGCAAGTGGCTGTCCAGTTAGTCCAGCACCATTTGTTGAAAAGGCTGTCTCTCCTCCATGTAATATTTTGTCCCTCTTCGACAAAAATCAGATGTTTAAAGATTTGAGGGTTTGTTTCAGGATCTTGTATTCTATTCCATTGGTCTTCTTTCCTATCTTGATACCAGTACCATGCTATCTTTGTTACTACAGCTCTGTAGTGTAGTTTTAGATCTGGTATGGCAAAAGCGCCTGATTCGTCTTTCTTGCTTAGTAATGTTTTGGCAATTCTAGGTTTCTTATTGTTCCAAATGAATTTGAGAATTGCTTTTTCTATGTCTGTAAAGAATGACATAGGTATCTTAATAGGGATTGCATTAAATCTATATAGAGCTTTTGGTAGAATGGCCATTTTTATTATATTAATTCTGCCTATCCAAGAGCATTACAGTCCTCATTTTGCAGATGAGAAAATGGAAGAAAAGGGAAGTTCAGCAAATGAGTGGCCAAGAAGAGATTGAAATCCTTGAGTGTCTAGTTTCAAAATGACTACAGAAATTCTAGCAGGGATCCCTCTGGGTCAGTTGCATCCAAGGCAGGAAAAAGAGGGAGGAGATGCCTGGTCCCTTTGGGCGTTGCCTGGCTGCTCTTTGAGGACTGCGCTCTGAACTAGGTGTGCAGGGATGAAGGGCAGGGATGGCTCTGGCCTGCCACTGGGACTCTACAGCACAGGGAGAAGTGAAAGCCTCGCCACCTCCATACCCACGTTGTCCCCTGTTCTCACAGGCCTCCAGAGATCTTTGCTATTTTCCTTTCTTTTTCTTTTCTCTCTCTCTCTTTTTTTTTTTCTACTTGGGATTAAATCCAAGGACGCTTAAACTCTGAGCCACATCCCCAGCCCTTTTTTATATTTTTTATTTTAGACAGGGTTTCACCAAGTTGCTTAGGACCTCACTAAACTGCTGAGGCTGGCTTTGAACTTGCAATCCTCCTGCCTCAGCCTCCAAAATCATTGGGTTATGGGCATGAGCCATGCTATTTTCTTAGGTACAAGAAACAGCACACTGCACTGAGTTTCTACTGAGTTCTTTGCACAAACTTAGTACATAAGAGCTTTACATAAAGACTTTTTTTCTTTATCTTTCATTTAATAAAATAATAACTACCGCAGAGACCTCTGCAAAGGACCTTTCACCCAGGGCTCATCTAATGCTCCCAAGCCCCCAAGCAGGGGAGATTATTACTATTGTCACTTTGACAGTCAACTGAGGCAGAAAGGTGACCAAGAGCAGGCACTGCAGAGTCATCTGCGGCTCCTCCATGACTAGCTGGGTGACCTTGAACAAGTCACCCATTCGTGGGAGCCTGAGCTTTCTCATCTACAGTCTGGGTGCAGTTGCAAGGACCAGACTCAGAGCAGACATGCAAAGCTTTCCACTTACCGCAGCAGACGGAGCACTCAAAAACAATAGTTTCTAGTTTTTTAATTTTTTTCAGGTTCAATTTTTTAGATGGTCTTTATTTTTTAAAGCAGTTTTAGGGTCACAGCAAAATGGAGCAGAGTCTTCATGCTCTGCCCCTGCACATGCAGGCCTGCACCATCATTGTCTCAAACCGAGACGGTATTCATATAATCCATGAGCTTGAAGTTCACGTTAGAGCTCGCTCCCGAACTCAGACACTCCATGGGCTTTGATGAGTGTACAGTGATGTGCATCTGCCATCAGCGTATAATACAGACGAGTTCCACTGCCCTAAAAGTCCTCTATGTTCCACCTGTTCATTTACCCCCAAGTCCCCATTCCATCCAAGCCCCTGGCAACCTTGATCTTGTTACAGGCTCCATTATTTTATCTTTTCTAGAATACCATACAGTTGGAATCCTATAGTATTTAGTCTTTTCAAACTAACTTTCTTTTTTCTTTCTTTCTTTTTTTTTTTTTTTTTTTGGTACCAGAGATTGAACCCAGGGGCACTTAACCACTAAGCCCTTTTTTATGTTTTATTTTGAGACAAATTCATGTTAAGTTGCTTAAGGCCTTGCTAAGTTGCTGAGGCTGGTTTCTAACTTGTGATCCTCTCGCCTCAGCCTCCTGAGCCGCTGGGAGTACAAGCATGTGCCATGGCACCTGGCTTAACTTCTTTCACTTAGTAATATGCATCTAAGTTTTCTCCCTCTTTTCCTGGCTTGGTGGCTCCTGTCTTTTGATCACTGAATAGTATCCAGTTGTCTGGAGGTACTGTAATACATCGATCCATCATCTACTGAAGGATATCTTGGTTACTTCTAAGTTTTGATAAATATGAACAAAACTTGGGTGTGGAGTTTTGGGGAGATGTAAATTGTCCGTGCCTCTGGGTCCATTGAGGAGCATGACAGCTGAGTCCTATTGGCAAGGATTGGATCAAGTCACAAAAGGCCCTTTAGAGCGTGTTCCATTACCAGAACAGGCAAACTCAAAGACACAAAGAGGGTGCCATCAGAAACCACCCAGCAGTCTTCCAAGTGGCTGTGACATTCTGCATGCCCACCAGCACTCAGTGACACTTTCGTTTTTAATCAGAGATGAAAGTGACCTGCTTCCGATTGCACCACGTTGGTTGGTGGAGCCGGGACCACAATGAGCCCTTCTGCTTCCATTTTTTGGCTGGTTTCCACCTGACCATGCTGTCTCCTAGCTAGACAGACCAGGCTCATGCCCTCACAGACACTGACACTTACTCTGCCTGGTGTGTAAGAGCCAAGCCCTGGTGCCCAGTATGCCCAGGCTTCCCTCTCCTGCCCATCCAGTCCTGGGGAGAAGCTCAGAATGCTCCTGCCCAGGGCCCAGACACACACATCTGGGTGTCCAAGCTTCCCTGCACCATGAGAAGAACCAGGGGCTCTGCAAGGTATTTCTCCTGTCACGGCGGCAGGGGCCAGAGCGGGGCAAGACACTAGGACACCGTCAGGGGCCGTGGAGGAGAAGAACGGCCCCACGGCCCTCCCCTCTCTCCAGTGCCGGCTGGCTTGCTTTCATTCATTTATTTTTCATGTTTTTCCTCCCTCCCTCCCTCCCTTCCTTCCTTCCTCTCTCTCTCTGATGTAAAATTCAGGTGACACAAAATGAACCATTTAAAAGTGAACAACCTGGAAGTAGTAGTACCTTCACGACGCTGTGTGACTATCACCTCTATTGAGCCCCAACACATTTGCATCACCCCAAAAGGAGAACCCCACACCTATCACGCAACCACACTGCCTTTGCCCGCGTTCCCCCAAGCCCAGGACAATCGCAGACCTGCCTTTTGTCTCTTTGGGTTTGCCTGGTCCAGTCATAAACATGCCGTTTGTGGCCTTCTGTATCTTGCTTCAAGCACTTTTCTTGGACTGCACTTTCTGTAACTCCCTGAGGAGACAGGAGGAAGATCGGGACCCCTGCTGCCTTTACCCCTTCTCTGTCCCTTGTTTGCCTTGCCCTGTGTCCCCTGCCCACAGTGCATACGGCTGGTTCATTCAGTCTGTGCCATTTCCTGTCTCTTCTAACTACCCCTAGCGCAGTATTTTGGAAATTCATAGATTCATTCATCGGCTGGCAGGGGAGAGACAGACTGGTGAACGGTCACTGAAACTGTGATAAGGCCAAGGAGAGGCAGGGGAGCCCAGAGCAGAGGAGTTAACTCAGCCTGGGTTGCGGAAGGTCAGGGAAGATAACATGCAGGAGCGCGCGGCTGGGTCTGTGTCCTCCGCATAGTTCCTAACACCCAGAACAGGGGTGGGTGAACAAGTCACCAGTCAAGCAATTAAACATCCATCTCAGCTAAGAGCTGAAGGACGAAGGAGTGGCCGTATGTGGGGAGTGTATCTGGAAACTGTATGCAGAGGTCCACTCTCTTCAATCGATTGGCCGATGCTTTAGTCTAGATGGAGGAGGGAGAAGGGGTGACTGGAGGGAGAGAGGGGTGCGACCACACAGGACTTGGAAGCTACACGGAGGAGCTGGGCTTTAACTGGAGTGGAAAAAGGAACCACTGACGGGTTTTTAAGTAGACTTGCAACTTTTTTATTTTATTTTATTTTTTTAAAGAGAGAGAGGGACAGTGAGAGAGAGAGAAAGAAAGAGAGAATCAATTTTATTTTGTTTTTCATGTGGTTTTCATTGCTCCGACACTTCGTTATGTACTTGATGCTGGGGTTTGAATCCGCATCCCTGCACATGCCAGGCAAGTGCCATAACCACTGAGCCACTGCTCCAGCCCCTAGACTTGCATTTTAAAAGCTCATCTTTCTAAACCATATTAGAGACATTGAAGACCTAAGGAGGGGTCAGCAGACAGGACAGACCGATGTTCCAATGGGGAGCAGCGGGACTTAATATCTCACTTGAAATCATGAATCCAATCATCACAGGTGCTCTGACAGATGCCATGGGTCAGGCAAATCCCCGCCCCCTGGACAATGATTGAACTTTAAATCAAACCCTGGAAGCAAAGAGGAGTTGGTAGACTAAAGAGAGGAAAAGAGCTTTCCTGATGACACTACAGCTTTTAAGATCTGAGCAAAGTGGGTTGAAGGAACTAAGAAACGTCCAGTGTGGTTGTGGTTCTAAGTGTGGGTCAGGGAGTTGGATCAGATGAGTTGGGGTGATAGGCAGGGGTTACACTGGAAGGACCCTTTTACACATTTTGGACTTACCCTAAGCAAAATGGGAAGTCCTCAAATGTGTAAACCGTATCCTATTTTGAAAAATTGGATTAATTGTATTTCGCTTTTGCCTTTCTGTACATATGACCTTCCTGGTCAGATCACCCATCTGCTTGTCTTCAAGTGGAATCAGGATTATCAAAGAAAAAATGCAGAGAAAGAGATAATACTTATCTTCTGACTTCCAAAATGAGATTTTCCAGTCAGACAATAGTCTTGAAAGAAAAAGAATATTCTGGTTATCTTTTATCTCCTCTTTAAGATATCAAGAAGCAGACCTTGATGGTGGGGATATATACAGAGAAGAAAACAGAAGGAAAAAAAAAAAAGAAAAACAATCTTATCTTTAGTCAAGAGGATGGTGAAGAGGAAGCAAGAGGGGAAGTCAGATGTGCATCCTCATCTTCCAGCTAAGTCCCAGAGAGCAGTAAGATAGGACAGGAGGGAGGTGGCCCTTCTGGGGCCTGGGAGGAGATGAACTCCATTATGCACCCAGAAGTCTTCACATCAAAGCAAGTTGTGTCAGAAAGCGCAGGGAGGGTTTGGAATTAACCTTCTCAAGCCCATCCTGGTTCCCATGTGGTTAAAAATGTTGTCTACATGATCAGCTGTGGGTTTTGCCTAAGAAACTAGAAGCAGGGGTTGGGGATTTAGCTCAGTGGCAGAGCACTTTCCTAGCACATGCAAGGCCCTGAGTTCAGTCCTCAGCCCTAAAAAAAAAAAAAAAAAGAAAGAAAGAAACTAGAAACAATCAGACCAAACGCTGCCAAGCTTTTAAAGACAATATATTGAAAAAAATGACCATGACCTAACACAGTCTTAACAGTTAAATCCTTAAACAGCCTCTGGGTCCCAAAACCTGCAGCAGGAAGATGCAGACCATGAACACTCTGAAGTCCCCAGGAAAAGCCGAGTGGCCAGTGCTAGTTTCAAGGGTGGCCATGAGGAAGAGGTCAGGAAAGTGCTTCCAGAAGGAAAAGCCCAGAGACACGGACAGTGAAGAAAAGAATTTTCCTCTGGGAGCAAAACAGAGGCCACCCTTGACCTCTGGCTCCAGACTCTGATATGAGAGAATAAAATCTGGTGTGTTCAAGATTCTGTTTATCTGGGCTCTGGGTCACAGGCTGAGGGACCCAAGCCTAACTGAAGTCCCTCTGCAAAAGGCTCTAACAGTTTGGATTTAGGGCCCTGGAACCTGCAGCTGCAGGAATCAGACCATGAATCCTCCTAAACAGTGTGATGTCCTGGCTGCAGGCGGGGTGATGAGTGTGTTGTCCTGCTGGGGGATGACAGGGACCGTGCTGGGATAATGAATGTTCCCACTGGCAACAGATAGGACATGGTGGCAGGATGCATTGCTGTGGAGACTGAGGGACTGTTGTGGGAAGAGGGGAGACAAAGAAAATGGCATTTTGCCGGAGAATCAGGTGGCAGGGCCTATGGCTGTACTGTAGTCAAGGGTGACGGAGGCTGAGACGTGTCTGCAGAATTTCATCACAGAGAAGTGCAGTGTCTCAGGGCCGTGAGGGTGGAAGCCACACTTCAGTGGGTTGAGAGAAGAGTGGGAGGTGAGGAAGTAGGTACCAAGAATGAAGATGACTCTTCCAGGACTCTGCAGGGAAGCCACAAGGGGAGGTGGGTCAAGGGAGGGCTTCTGTCATTTTTAAGATGAGCAAAATTCAATCTCATTTAGTGCTAATGGGATGGGGTCCTTGTAGAGGTGGAGACCAAAAACAAGGCAAGAGGAGGGAACTAGCTGGGTGCAGTGGCGCATGCCCGTAATCCCAGCGACTCAGGAGGCTGAGGCAGGAGGATTGCAAGCTCAAAGCCAGCCTCAGCAGCTTCGTGAGGGCTTACAACTTAGCAAGACCCAGTCTAAACATTTTAAAAAGTAACAAAAAAGGGATGGGGATGTGGCTCAGTTGTTAAGCGCTGCTGGGTTCAACCACTGGTACCGGAGGTGGAGGGGAGAAGAAGAAGAAAAAGAGGAGGGAACTAGTTGAAGAGGGTCTCTGAGAGGAAGGAACATGTGGATCCCAGAGCTGGGTGGGGACTCAAAGAGGAGGAAGGACTTGGGGAACTGGAGGGACCCTTCTGTGTTAAAGCCAAAGCAGGGAAGGAAGGAGAGAAGCCAGTAGACTCGTCAACTTAGTGATAGGAAATTGAGGAGACCCCCTGTGATAGTGTCCATTTTCTATGAAGTAGGAGGTGACAACATCTGTGGGAAGTGTGGGGGACAGTTGAGAAGAGAGGAGGCACCAGGCTTTCCATACCCCCTCTGCTTCCCTGGTAGCAAGGACATGCCTGACACTAAAAGGCACACAATTCATGCAGAAAGACTCAAGCCTGTCATTCAAGGCCCTCAAAACCGCAGCTTATCTCCGTCACCTCCCAAATCAGACACACTCAGGACATTTGGGTCTCCCTGCTGACTCCCACAGTCACCCCACATCTCCCTCCCCCATGCCTGTGCTCAGATCATTCCCTCTGCCACGCATGCGTGCTCATCCCACTTAACCTTCCAGGCTCCAACTCCAGGTCCTTTCTCCCGGAGCCTTCTCTGAACTCTCCCACCCACCCGCCAGAGCCCAAAATGTCTTGTGTTCCCTTATCTCGAAAGGTCAGAATGAAAACCCTGAAAACTTCCTCAAGAGCACCTTCTTGTTTGAAGTTCATTTCTATTTGCAATGAAAACATTTGAGTATGAAGCAGAGAGACACTTCATATCACACTTGCAAAATACCATCTCAGCCAACCTTGCCCCAAAGTATCTTGTGTAATGACACGTACTTCATAGGGACACAAGAATATTTTCTTAATGAATGAGAGATTTTCTTCTCCCTTAGACCTGTGAGAATAGGAAGGAGGGTCTCCATGTACACACTAAATTTTTTTTTAATGTGGTTCTCTTATGACTACAACACGAAAATGTGTGCTTTCTTTAGTGAACAAAGTCTGACTTCACAGGTTTATTCCTCCTGTTTTAAGGAAATGAATGTATGCCCTGTGTACAGGATCAAGATGAGGATTGGACTTGCCAGTGTACCAGACACGCTGCTGCGTAAGGGAAAAGGAATTTCTCCCAGAGCTGATATTTCCTGACACGTTCGGTAACATTTGTCTCTTGGCTGCTGGCGGAGACTATGTATGTGAAGGTATACAAAAAGTTGGGCAGCTAAATCAAGAGGGAACTGTACTGCTAATGGCTATTAGTTTATTTTTCATGCTAATGTTTCACAATTTTTGTTGTTGGTGGTTTAGAAAACAGAATCATTGGGATTCTCAAAAAACACCACTCAGATTCAAATCCACAGAGAGAAAGCAGATTGGTGGTAGCCAGGGACCAAGGAAAAGGATGATGGAGGGCAACTGCTTAACAATATGGGGTTTGTTTTTGTGGTGATGAAAATGTACAGTGTAGGGGCTGGAGTGGTGGCTTAGTGGTTAAGGCGCTTGCCTGGCATGTGCAAGGACGTGGGTTCAAACCCCAGCACCACATACACAAAGAAGTGTTGGAGCAATGAAAGCCACATGAAAAACCAAAACTGATTCCCTCTCTCTCTCTCTCTCTCTCACTGTCCCTCTTTAAAAATAAAAAAGAAAGAAAATGTACAGTGTAGAACTGGAGCAGTGGCTCTGTGGTAGAGCACTTGCCGCATGCGTGCGGATCCCGGCTTGATCCCCAGCACGACATACACAACTAAGTGGAGGAAAAATAAAAACAAGATAAAAATTAAGATTAATTAAAAAGAAAATGTACAGTGTACATCGTACAAATGGATTGTGAAGATACTGAACGATGCAGCATTATTCATTTTTAAATGGTTAATTTTAAGTTAAATGAATTGAAACTCAATTTTTAAAAATATATATCACCTAACTAAAGCGAGTATGTTCCAAATGTCCTAAAGGACAAGGCAGTGCTGTTCCCAAAGAACACCCAATCAAAAGTCCCCACGGTGCCCTGCGCTGTGCCCTTGGAGGAGGAGCGGGGTCCCCGGGTATACAGGCCAGTCCTCACGGTGTCCTCAGAGACTCCACTGAACCCCATCACAACCACCATCCTGCAGCATTTGGGTGTTGGTTTGCTTCCTCCTTGGGCTTGCGGAAGTACTACTTCAGGTGTTGAGTTTGAACAGGGCATTCTAGTTCCAGGGGTGGAGCCTGAGGCAGTTTTTTCTTCTTTCTTTAAGTGAGTGGAACTTTCCAGAGACGACAACTCACAGACTGTGACAGGCTTTGTGGTGGCGTCTGTCCTCTGGGAGTCCCATGGAGAAGGAGGAGGATCCTGCCCAAGGGGCAGAGTCCTAACAGGGAGTTTCTCTCCACTCCAGGCAGGTCTGGTCGTAAAGGCCGAGGGGACTAGTCCCAACAGCTCTCCGCTTCTCAGGAAGCTGTCCTTTCGTCATCTCATCAGGAAGGAGCAGAACCCCTGTCAGCAAGGGAACGCCCCAGACCAGGAGCACAGCCCAGAAGGCCCTCCACCATGCTGGGGCCTTCCAAGTGAGGCCTTGGGGAACTCTGTGGCCAGCAGGGGCTGGGCTGCCCATGGACCGGTGCCCCATCCATCCTTCAGACACACAGGGCCAAAAGGAAAGTCACAGCCTTCACTTCAGACGTGGTTCTGGAGCCCAGGGCCCAATGGCTGTACTGCAATCAAGTTGCATCACTCAAACTTATAACCAAGGTCTGTGGGTTGTAATGATTGACGTTTCCTCTGCTTTTAGCATTTAGACCTCATCATGTGCCTTCACTTATATGGTCTTGTTGCTCACATGCCAGAAAATATTGACTCCAGGAGAAATTCCTTTTCTCTCACCTATTGGTAGGTCTAATGCACAAAGAAAGCCTAGGGACAGAGTTGCATTCACTTAGGCAGTTAGTTCCAGAAAAAGAGAACTGTCCCAGGAATTCCCCACCAAGACATCTTTTCTGAAGAAAAGGACCTGCTTACTTTTTTTAAAACTTGTTTTTGGCTTTGGGGGTATGGTTACTGGGGATTTAACCCAGGGGTGTTTAACCACTCTGTCACATCCCTAGCCCTTTTTGAGACAGAGTCTTGCTAAATTGCTAAGGCTGGCCTAAAATGTACGATCCTCCTGCCTCAGCCTCCAGAACTGCTAGGATTCCAGGCAAGCACCACCCAGCTTCTGCTTAACCTTTGAAAGTCTACATTTGTTGGAAATGGAATGAAGGATCTATCACCAACCCAGGTCACAGAACTAGTTTGGACCAATTCAGCCTAGGCTTAGAGGTGACGGCAAAATTTCCCCAGCAGACAGACCCTCTGAGGCCTGAGAACCCAGTGGTGGTCACCCCGCCCCCTGCTTTTTTTTCCATAAAGACTAATCAAGTTTCCAGATGTTCTAAAGACATTTGCAGCTGCACCAAAAGCTTAGCTTCCATTTAATAAGCTCCTGGCAATCATCGGCTGCTCTAATTGCCATATGAGTGAAGAGGTGGAAATTCAAACAAGCAAAGTAAATTCCAAAGTGTTACTGGAAGATGAAAAATGTATGGAAGAACCTCACTGGGAAGGGCAAGCATAGAAACGCGAGCTGGTGCCTCTCTGGGGACAGCAAGGACCCCACAGCCTGGAGAGGCATTTGTGAACACTGAGCCATGCCTCCTTGACATTTGCCAGCAGGAAACTCATCAATTGCTCAGAAAATTACAGGGACCATTCAAACACTCTGGACCTGTGTTCCCTGCTCAGCCAGGCAGAAGAGGTCACAGTGAGGCCTGGTACTGAAACTTCTGAGCAGTCCTGTTCCCCTACACCACAGGCCCATTGGAAAGAGAATGGAAGGGGTATTGCTATCCCTTCTAAGTGGGTGCTCTTGTGATGCCATCTTGACCCCTCCTTCACGGATGGGGATACTGAAGTTCAGAAAGACTCAAGGGCTTTCTCCAAATTCAACACCAGCAAGTAGTGGGGACAGGCATAGGTTTCAGGGCCCCTCTTGCTCCCAGGCCAGTGCTCCTGGGTCTTCCAGAGAATGAGGCCTGAACCCTAAGCTTGTCTAAAGCACACTGGAGCAAGTGTGAACTTTCTAGGGTGAATTCTCAGCCACCTGCTGTAAGCAATGACAGGTTTGCCTCCCTACCATTTAGCTGAGGAAAGAGCACTCCAGAACAGATATTCCTCAGTCACCCCAGGGGTGACAATGGGGCCTGGCTGGCACTTCTGAGTGTTCCACACTAATAACTAATAATGACTTTTCGAAAAGAAGGTCCAGAGCTGCATTCACCCCGCTTATTTGCATGCCTTAGTTATTTTCAGAGCCTTTCCTACACTTGACCCCATCCAACCATGACAACTCCAGCATGCATTCAATTGGTTTTTTGAAGATTTTTGGGGTTTCAGAGTCAACCTGTTCAAATAAAATACCCTTCCACTGTTATTGGCTCGCATTCCGGCGGTAATTGGCAACTGGCTGTGAGCCCTTAAGCAGGGGAAAACAGGATGGGGAGGGGATGGGGAGGGCCCAAAGGGGAGCGGGAGCTCTTATGTCCTCTCAGTTTTGCAAAAAGAGGTTCAAGCTGAGCCCCATCCCCAGCCGAGAGACCACCATCACCTGCCAGGGCCAGAGGTAGAGAGGAACAGAAGAAAAAGAAAAGCAACAGGAAGAGATGGGCGGGGACGGAGATGGAATAAACCAATCATCAGAGGCTCTTCAATCTTAATTGATTTTATTCTACAAAATGCTACTCAACGGAAAGTGGAAACGCTAACGACAACAACAAAAATAACCGCGAAGGAAAAAAAGTTTTAATATGTTCTTTCTTCCATAGCAGCAAGCTTTTTCTAACAAGCTTTCTTTAGTGCAAATACTGTAGGCTTGTGTCACATACAGTAAAACAATAGAACGAAATACCAACGAACACCACCAGAGATGCTTCAGAGCAGAGCGGCTCCTCAATTCTCAAAACTGTACAAAGATTTTTTAGTTCAGGGTCCTGCCTAGGGAGGTCAATTTAAGAGATCCTCCAATAGGACCATTTCACCATTGCTTAAAAAACAGAAAAAGGTATCCAGAAAGGTCATTAAACTCCCCCAGAGCTACAGGAACCTTGCACGACTTGTCTCCAGGGTCTATAGCAGACTTCACGTCACCTCATGGACTAACTCAAATACAGATGCACAAAGCTCATGAGTTTCCACTATATACCAAAATACTATATATACATCTCCCACTGCAAAAGACACCCTGATACCTAGCGTTTATACAAATCGAATATTCTTTCTTCCTCAAAATCAAGTAACCACAAAGTAAAATAAAATGGAATAAGTTTTTAATAATACAGAGAAAGTAAGTTTCAAGGAACAGGGAAGGATTTTTTTTTGTTGTTATGTTCTCTTACAATGTAGGTTTCTTGGCAGCCACTGTCCCCAGAGGAATGACAATCCATCTTTAAAAACAGAACCTTTTTATACAGTTTATACAGCACAAGTCACAAATCACTGTAGAAACAAAAAAAGCATCATTGTCCTACGGTTTAAAAAAAAAAAAGGAGGCAAGAGAGAGGGAGGGAGAGAGAGAGGGGGGAACCAAGTATTTTAATGCTATCCGTTTCTATTTGGGCTTAGTACAACACAAAGATGTAAACATTTAAAATAAATAATAAAATAAATGTCAATTTCTTCTCCCCTTTCCATACCCCCGCCCCTGTCAAAATTTGACCCAGCCCCTCCAAAACAAGTCATCAGCTTTGGAAAATTCAAACCCTTTGTGGATGCATGGCCAAAACACTAGAAGCACGAGAAGTTGCCAAGGTGGTAGTGGGATGACTGGGTTTCCTTCTAAAGAGCTGCAGGAGGACACGGGCACACCTGGAAATGCACACCCACACACACACACATTCACACACATACTTCCCAACCTATCAATAAATAGTGAGATGCTGGCTTTTAAGATGAATGCCAAGAAGACTCAGTAAGCAGAATGCAGCAAGACCCCTTGACCTAGGCTTAAAAAGGAAGTTTCGCACAGCACATACCCTATGGGTCCATGTGTAAGGACTCGGTTTATCCCTCCAGACATCTGAGTGCGGAGGAGCACAGCCGGAGGTGGCTCTGGAGGTGGGCGGATGCTGTAGGGGATGGGTTTTTGAGAACAAACATGAGACTGAAGGCAATCTTACCTGGTTCTTTGCAGAAAGACCTCCTCACCTCCAAGTGTTTCTGTTTAGCCATTATTTGGGGACCCTCTATGTGGGGATGCCCTCATTCCAAAGAGAATAAATAGAAAAGTGCCTAACAGTGCCTGGCACATAGTAAGTGTTTATTCTTTTCATCCCTAAAGGGGCCAGGCAGATGTCTGATCAAGGAAGGAAATCAACCTCAAAAGTTACATGGCCAGATTGCGTGGAGCACTGTGGCTGGGGGAAGACCCCAATGCTCCAGAGTTTGTCTCCCCTTGACACCTGGAGTCCAGCGGGAGCAGAGGGAGATTCCCTTCCCCAAAGCTGGAGAGAAAAGCAGCAGCCCTGATGGCCCCTGCCTCCGAGTTGCTTAAGTGACTGTCCTCAGTGGGCACACCTGGCCTCCCACACAGAACAATGTCCCCCTCATTCTGAAAAACCTCCCCAGGGAATTCTCTGCTTGGACTTGACTCCAGCAATTTCCTAAGCTTCACCTGATGCGCTCTTTCCTGTGTCAGCAACTGTCCCCATTGACCCAGCCAGGGAGAGGACCATTTCCAGAGAGGCTTGTCAGGAGGCCAGGAGGGACCGTCTCCCATGCTATCACCTATAGACCAGCCTGAGTCCATACCAGCTGCCTCCCGGCTGGGGACAAGAATTGGCAGGGCAGTTCCACTCCCGAATGCAAAGGTATCCCTGCTGCAGCTGTCCCCTTAGTTGGAGCCATGCAGGAGGGAACAGAGGCTGGTGTCTGGGGATTCTAGAGTAAGGGTGTGTGTGTGAGAGAGACAGGTGAAAGGGAGCTTGGGAGAGCAAGCCAGAAGGCAATGACCAAGGATACCGTCAAGACTCAGGTGTGAATGTTCAGCCTTCCCCAGATAACCTCTGGCTTTGGGGAAGATAAAACCTCCTAAGACAAAGCAAGAGGATCGTGACCTCTGAAGTCCCTGAGGTTGTCCCTGTCTGTGCCTTCTGCTGGTTCCAACACCAGCATAGCTTGAAATCTGAACTGAAGCCAAATTTGGGCTCAGGAATGTCCAGCTTGGTTCCAAGTCACAGACTGTGACCTCCATTGGGATCCATGCCATACAAAGAGGGGCATAAAAGGCTTTTAGAAATAAAAGACCAGAAAGCAGCTTCATTTAAGAAATATCTATATGCACAAAGAAACAAATAGCTCCCACTTGGCTACAAATACCACTTGAGATGATGAAGCCTTTCCCAGCCAAAAGCACCCAGTTGCTTTGCCGTCGCCTGCCACCCTGCCTGGCTGCCTTGTGCTTCTCCATTAATTCACCTGAGGCCAGAAACCCAGTTGCCCTTTCTTCTCAGAAGCACCCTTCCCAGAGTCCCTGGGAAACCCAGAGGGCCATGTCACAGCTGGGGAACATGGGAAAGAAGATGTTTAAAGAATTTAAAACAAAAGCCTTTTTCTTTTCATCTCCCTGTGGCTGACCCTTGCACATGTTGCTTCTGCTCCTGCTGGGCAGTGGATCTCAGCACACGGCTCTCCATTCTGCATGTCTAGTGCATTCAGTGGGTACTGGAATTAAATATTGACCAGCACGTGTGACCTCGGGGTGCGAAAGCAACGGGTCTGCAAAGCTGTTCTGCTCACTCGACCTGGAAATGTAACTGCCATTGTGTTTAGCCTCGAAATCCTTTTGAACAGGTGGACAATGATCTCTAGAGCCGAGTCACCAACAGAGACTCCCTCAGACCACCAACCCCGCAGAGGCCAGTTCTGACCAGAGGCCGCTTCCCAGGACATGTGTCAACATGTTCTAGGGAGAAGAGGCTGAGGGGGCGGGAGGCAGGGCACACTGAGCTGCGCTCTTGCTGGAGCCCAGGGGACCTGTGGAAAGGGGCAGCTCGCCTGCAGTGGGAAGCAACACATCCATCCCAGCTCCAATTTCAGCAGCTGGAAGGATTCAACAACCAGGAAAGGCGCATGAGCCCCGGGCCCCAGCAAAAGCTGGTGGGGCCAGCTGCTCACAGCTTGTCAACTGGGCCAGAACACTCTGGGATGGGGCAAAGGGAGAACGAAAGAGGAAGCACTCAGGCCATCAGGTGGCTGATGACCAGAGAGGGCAGACAGGGCCCAGTGCTTCACTGAGAAGTACACAGCCAGAGCAGGGAACCTCGGATGCTGCAGCAGACACCACCCCCAGGGACTGCCTTCCTCCTTCCTGCCTGGCCTTCCATCCTTTGAGGCTTGAAGAGGAGCCTCCCTTGGGGAAGGTCCAGGCCCACGCTCATTAAATCTCTGTGGGTGGCATCACCCTGAGAGCCAGGAAAGGGTGGAGCTCGGCAGGGCCTTGGAGTGCTGTGCGATTCCTGGGAGGGACGCCTCCCTGGTCTGGAGAGAAGGGTCCAGGGGCAGAATGGTGAGGCAGTAATCACAGGAGACGCCCTGCTCAAGACACCAGGTGAGGGGAAGCTGGCTAGGACACCCATGTGGCTTTGTTGGCCATACTCCTGGCCTGATAATTAGGCATTTGGCAAACCCCATCTGTGCCCCGGCTGTTTCACACCCTGTCTTCTGGCCAAGCCGATCATCCAAAAGCCATCTCTGAGGCTGGGGAGGAAGGGTCCTTCAAGACTCCTGTGATGGCGGCCCCTGCTTGAGAGCTCAGGGAGCCCTGCTGGAGCTCTGGAGATGGCAGTGCACTGGGGAGCGTCAGGGGAGGGAAGGTTCTATATTGCACTTTGTCCCCTTCTGGACAAGTCAGCCCCAGTGCAAGAGTCACCTGCTGCCACATCTCCAGAATGAAGAGCTTTAATATCCAGACTACCCGGATGAAATGTCATGGCAAATTTGATAAAAACTGAGAGGGAGTGAGACTGACACTGTGAGAAGGAAGGTGACCAAAAGGCACTGAGCATGCTTGGTGGGGCAGGGAAGGACACCATCACTCCAGAGACAACAGCGGAACAAAGGGACAGGAACCATCAGGGAAGCTCCAGGCTCTTCAGAAGCCAGAGAGACTCTGAGTCCACCAATCCAAGCTCTCCATGGCTTTTCAAGGGGGAGTATTCTCTGCAAGGTGAGCAAGGGAGGAGGTCCCATGGCTCCTAAGATCAACCCAAGTCTTGCAATGCCTCACCACCAAGTCCACCTGGGTCCCCCAGAGCCCCGAAGCTCCCTGGCAGGGCTCCCTCTGGCCCTCATGGCCCTGGAGTGCTTAAAGGTGCTGGTCCCTGGGAGGAGGCAGTGCCGAGGACCCCTCAGGAGCTGGGGAGGAGAGCGCGGGGTTACAGAGCCAGCAGGGTGGGGGAGTTCAAGGAGTCTGATGACTGGTCCCCGCTGCTGCTGCTTCTGCGGTGAGCCTTGGAGCAGGACTCAGAGGGCGACGCAGGCGACTCCTGCTCCAGGACGCTGGGGTAGGTGAAGACGAGGTTCGAGGTGCCCGGGGTGATGGCAGGCGTGGAGGTCACCACGATGGGGGTGTGCAGGGGCTCCTCCCCATAGAAGCCCCCGGCGATGCTGATGGGCTTGATGACAGAGCGCTGGGCCTTGTCCAGCCCCGCTGATGAGGACGAGGGGCTGTCCTCTTCCAAGGGCTCCTGTTTCACCACCACAGCACCCACTGCGCTGCCTCCACTGCGCATGGGCTGCAGCCCAGGAGCTGGAGGCGAGCGGCGCTCCTCGGGGCTGATCTTACACACAGGGCCATGCGCCACTAACATGAACTCCAGCTTCTCCTTTTCCTTCTGCAGCTCAGCGATCTCTTTCTGCAGACCTGACTTCTCTTCCTCCAGCTCCTCTGTCTCCTGCATGGGAAAGAGAGGGATGTGAGGGACAACAATCTGCCAAGGACCCATGAGGGGACAGTTCCAAGGCAGAAGAGAAAGGGAGAACCAGCAATGTCCTCAGATCACCGACTGCACCAGCAGCCAGTTCACACACCTGGTCCCCAACCTTACTGGTTCTGAGTCACATCGTGGCTCAAAGAAGGAAAGCCGGCTTGGAGAAGAAATGCAATAATAACTGCAGCTGCCATAACTGAACACTGAAATGATGTCAGGCACTGTATTAAGCATTTCATAGATTATTTCATTCACTCCTCCAGAGGTTTTTGAAAGTAGATGTTTTCATCAACCCATTTGGCAGATGAGGAAATTGGGGTTGGGAGAGGTTTAATAACTTGCCCAAAGTCACAGAGCTAACAGGTAGGGTAGCCCAGATTTGAATCCCAAAGATCTCACTCCAGTCTAGGTGCTACTACATTCTGCCACCTTGGTGCCCCTTGAGACCCTTGGGTCCCCTTGAGACCTTAGAAGATTTGCACGGAGAAAGCAGTACAGAGGGTCCCCACCCTGCTCAGTTTCATGCCAGCCCACCTGTAGACACACAGACACTGAAGGCAAGGTTGTATGCGAATGGAGACTATCGCCTCTGTCCCCAGCGCCAGGACAGTGCCTGGCTTGTATAAGTGCTCAGTCAGCCCCTGTGGGATTGTCTCTTTTGCTCCAGTTCCTGAAGCCTGTGTCTCAGGACTGACAGAACATCAGAGAACACTCGGTTCAGCCACACTCTCAATGGAAGAGGCACCCGCAGGCCTGCAGGAGCCTGGGAGGATGCCACGGGCATCATCCTGCAAGGGCTTTCTGTGTGACAGCTTCCTTTTTTCACATCAAGCCACAGAAGCAGAAGTGAGCAAATGCACATGGCGGGGCAACTGTGGGAGGGGAAAGGTGCGTGTCGCCAGCCTCCTCCCCGCTTTGTCCCTAACACAGATTCCTGTTCACAAGCAAGGAGATGCGGGCAAGAGCTTCACTAAGCAGAGAGCAGCATATTCCGCAGTGAAAAAGTTTCCATCTGTCTCAAGGGTCTGACAAATGTCATGAGCTTATGAGAGGCTTCCTGTGGAGGATGTGGCTCAGGGGCCTGGGTGGCTGGGGCAGGAGGCAGGGGAGCAGGGTGTGAGGTTTCTGGAGGAAGGTGGAGGGGCCTTGGAGGGGTCTACTCTGGGGCTGGTGGTAAGGAGCGCCCCCGAAGTATCACCAGAAAAAGGCCAGCAATGGGGCGGGGGCTGCTGAAGGAGTTGCCCATGGTGGGCTGACAGAACTCTGTCTCCTGGGGAGACAGAACTCCGCCCACCCTCCCTGGCCCTAACACCTCCTTGGGACCTTACTTCAGGTGTCTCAGTTTGATGCCCAAGATAAAAGCTGCAGGATGGACCAAGGGATGCTCAAGCAGGGGGACGGGATCTGGGAGGACAGAGCAAACACGGGATGTTTGCCAAAACACCATCCGGCTGGTCATCGTGAGAACCACTGACAGACTCTCAGCTCACTTTGCAAACATTCTGCCCAGGACCGTCAGCCCTGGCTTCCTCCGCAGGGCACAGAGCCCTTCCTATAGGGCCAGACTCGGGAGGGAATTACGTGACACTGGTCAGGCCAAGCTTACAAGAGGGCAGGGCAAGGTCACAGGCCCCCAAGGTCTGGGCAATTAGGGAACATGGGAGAGTGACTCATGAAGACAGACTCAGGTGCCAAGGCCAGGTCTCCAGGCTGTGATAGAGGTGGAACCCCCTGCCCACGAAGGACATGAGAAAACCCCAGGAAAGTGCAATTCAGCTGGTGAGTGACTCCATCAGGATCCCCCTGCATTCCCTCCTCTGACCCAGCTCAAGCCACAGTGCTTAAGCCAGGCTGGGCCAGACCTCCTGGCTATAGTCAGGGGGTGGCTAGAACCTTGGGAAATAGCCCTAGAGGGGCAGGTCTGTATCTGCCCTGGCTCCCAAGGACTGGCTATACCAACATCCCTGCACCCCTCCCCTAGGAGCAAAGAGATCTCAGACACAGTGAAAAAAGGTGTTGGCCTGAGAAGGTTGTCCAGTTCTTCTCCCCAGGCCCAGGCTGGTAGCAAAGGCCAGTTCCTACTCTCTCACTTTTTCACACTGCATCATGTTGACCCAGGTGCCCAAAAGAAGGGCTGTCCTATCTCCACCAACTCCCTAGGGCACTGGTGAGCAGAGAGAGCTCCTCACCGCTTGCAGCTTCTCCGTCAGCTCCCGGCGACGGTTCCGGCACTTGGCGGCAGCCAGCTTGTTCCTCTCCCTCCGGATCCGACGCTTCTCCTCCTCTTCGGGAGACAGCTAGAGGCCAAGGCCGAGAATCGTGATTAGACGAGGGTGAGTGGCTCACAGTATTTGAAGAAAACTGTATTGTAGGTAAAGCAAGCAGCCCTTCTGGACTGGGAGGGAGCAGGCAGGGCTCAGAAGGCCCAGAACATTGCTGCCTGGCTGCTTGCAGGGCACCTGTTGCTGAATCCACCCTGGAAAGTGATGTCTGGTGTTTAGAGGGAAAACAGCAGCCCCTGCAGATGGCAACTTGTGTCAGCTCAGCTCTAATTCAAACACAGCCCAGGCCAGAGAGGAGCCCCTCCAGCCAGCCAGGCCCAGCCCCACCCACCCAGGAAGCTTCTTCAAACCCTGGCTAATTACTCCTCCCCATTACTCTGCCTGCTCAAAAAGTCTCATTATCCCCATTTGGCTAAGTCGCTGGGCCCAGAGTCCCCACACGGGTAAGATCTGCCCGGGGGAAACATTCTGTTGCCAGTGGGAGGACCCAGGTACCAATCCACTCTGACTTCCACTGCCAACCCCAGAGTGCCCGCTGCTCACAGGTCGGCCCCCAGCACTCCCCAGGAAGCCTGGCACAGCACTAGGCTGTACAGAAAGTTCATTCAGTCCTGTTGCCCACCCTTTCCACCATTCAGCACACCAGCACCTTCTAAGTACCAGACACAGTTCTCGGAGCTTGGAAATTCTCTGTAAACCAAAAGATGACAGAGCCCCAGCCCTGCAGAGAACGCAGGACCCAGCTCCTTACCATGAGGATGGGTAAGTTAGAAACTCACCACTCACACCAGAGGGCAAGAAATCAACTCTGCCCAGCAGGCTAGAGCCCTTCAGAGCCATGGCCCATCCTCCTCTTAGGCAGAGACCCAAGGAGATGATTATGGGCTGATGCAGAAAGCAAGGCAAGGAAAGAGCTTCCCGCTCCCCATTCAAGCTGCGGATGTGGATGCACACTTACTATGTGCCTGGTACAATCCTGGGGGCTTGGAAGATTCTGAGGGCAATAAGATATGGGTCCTGCTCTCAAGGGACATGTGCAAAAAGAGCTAAAAGCACTCTTAGGGAAGGAAAGGGATGTGTCCCCAAGGAGGAATGGTGCCTCAAACATGTTATCACTCTACAAAGGAAAGAGCCACTGTCCTGGCTGGCCCCAGATCAGCCAACCCAGAAGTCTGCTGCTGTGAGGTCCTGAACAGCAAATCAGGGCATAGTATCCAAGAGGACAAGCCCATGCCCATCTACCTAAAGGTGACCCCACGGCCTGGCTGAGATCACAAGTCCACCTGGCCAAGGCCCCAGTCACTTGCTACCCTTAAAACTACCTCTACCTGAGCCTGACAGCATTCGTGACCAACACAGCCAAGGGCCGTTTGTCCTAGGCTTAGGGCTCCCCACCAAAAGGGCTACCAAAGTTCCCCTGAAGGCCCAACCTGCCCCCTCCAGAGCCCTTACTAATGAGGGGCAGAAAAGAGGAAAGGCTGGCGTTGGTCCACTCCAAGCCTTCCCTCCCCCTTGCCAACTTTCGGCCTCAGAAACCTCTCCCTGGCTGGGGAGGTGTGGGGCAACTTGTGGGAGCTGTCAACATAGGAAGGCTCGGGGTGGCGAGATCAACAAGGCCACAGCCTGAGTGTGTCAGCAGCACCAGGACCCACCCACAAGCCACACACACCCTCTCCTCTCCAGAGTCACGGGGCCCACTCTGAAGGAGGACCCTGA
This sequence comes from Aplodontia rufa, assembly GCA_004027875.1. Lineage (NCBI taxonomy): Eukaryota > Metazoa > Chordata > Mammalia > Rodentia > Aplodontiidae > Aplodontia > Aplodontia rufa. Next base: position 87,143 of record PVKS010000078.1, on the reverse strand, counting down.
AGCTCCAGGCTGGCTCCAGGTAACAGGCCCTCCCCAGGGGGAGGCTGGAAAAGGAGGAAGCAGAGACCCTGGGGCAGAACCTGAGAGCCAAGGTTCTAGGATGCCCTACCAAGGCTTCCCCATGGCTGAAGCAAGACTGTCTCAAGTCCTAATTGAAGGGAAATAAAATGTTCCTGGCTCTCTCCCTCCCTCTCAAAAAAGGAAGGAAATTCTCCAGACAGATTGTCTTAGGGCACGCCTAGGTGGTGTGGTGGGGAAAACAAAGGGCTGAAGGTCAGAGGGGTGAATTCTAGGCCCTGCTCTGCTACTAACTCACTGTGACTCAACAGGCCTTTCTGCTTTCTGAGCCTCTGTTAGTTCATCTATAAGATGGGTACACAGGGAAAATTAGAAAAGATGGTCTCCAAAGCCCCTTCTAGATATAAACTTCTAAATCTCCTGTGAGTAGGCCTAAGGGAGAATAAAGAGCGTTGGGCACATCTTGCTTTGTTGAATTTCTAGCCCACAAGGACACCTTTCATCGTGGGAGGATCTGGCTCATCAGAGACTTATAAAAGACATTATGACTGCTGCTACTGCGATATTTACAACTGTGACTATGGAAAGCAACAGTGAGGGGGCAGTGGTTACCTACCCCAGAACCAGAAGCCCAACATGCAGCTGTGAGCTCTCCTAGGGCCTCTATTACTCATCTCTCCCCATTGGGTCCTGCACTGTGACCTCTCTATCAACAGGATGGCCTCAGAGGAGCAGGGCTCCTGAGGAAGCTTCTGGCTCCTTGGAGGGGTAAGCCCTGTAAGTTTAAGTATCCCAAGGGCTACTGGCCCTGGATCCACGATGATCCACTGGGAGCCAATGTTTCAAGGGCCTTGTAGCATAACATCATCCCTGGGGAGGCCAGAGGGGAACTGGACAGGAGTTCCTGGGCCGTGCCTGGAATACTTCTCCAGGTTCACATTTTATTTGAGAAGGGCTCCACCGCTAATGTATTTGCCTCTCCTGGGCTCACAGCAGCCCGGCCCTGCAGGGAGATCACTGCGCAGCAAGTCCGGGGACTGGTTTAGAACAAGTCCACTTCCCCTCTCAGTCGCCCAGTGGGCACAGGCAGGTGGGTCCAGGCCTGGGTCTTACCATCTGAGAAGAGGGCAGATGCAACTCTTTGGAGGCCTATGTCCCTTCCTTGGAGCACTATGCATGATTCTGATTCCTCTTTCAGCACTGCCCTGGCTCTCTGTGCATGCAGGTCATGGGTCTTTGGAACATGGAGTAGCTCCTCCTCAAAGGTAGAGGCCCTATTGTTTTTGGACTTCTCTCCAGCCAAGTTAGCTTTCTCTCAAGAATGAGCCCCTTAAGGAACAATAAAAAGCTGACCTCCCTCCCCCATCAGGTAAAGCAGCTGAGCAGACTCCTGAGGCCCCAGAGTTCTTCCAGAATGTACATTCCAGGGCCTTGAAATTGACTCCTGCTTCAAGTCAAAGGCCTGGGACACTGAGGAGGAACGGAAGTCATGTGTCCAGTACCAGCCCTGAGTGGGACCCTTTAGGTCAGCTGGGTCTGGCCTGCAGCAGACACTGGGAGAGAGCTAAGGGTGAATCCAAAAGGCTCACAGCCAGGGCTCAGCGGTGTTCATCTCATGGCCCTCTGTCAAGGTTCAGGTCAGAACAGCTCCCCCTTCTTTCACCGATATCTACATCTATGACAGGTTTTCCCACATGTGATCTTCCTTGGGCACCCACAGGTCCTAGCTGGCAGGGACCATTATTCTCATTATTGCATTATTCCCATTTTGCAGCTGAGGAAACAGACTCAGATTCTGAGGGACGTGGGCGAGATGACAGAGCCAGGTCTATCGCAGGTCTCCAGCTCTGCCTCTCAAGAGAGGCAACCGCTCGTCTCCAGCTAACTCCCTTGTCTCCCCAGTTCATCTAGAACATCAACCATGCTCTACACCAGTCTGCAGAAAAACATTCTGTGCTTACGAGGCGCCCAAGGCCTCCAAGGTGGCTCCTTTCTGCTGGCCTGCATTGTACCTGCTCATCTCTCCTCCTGCGGCCCACGGTGGTGCCAATGGTCTTGATCACGCCGGGTCTCGGGAGGGCCATGTGCCCAGGGACAGAGGCCAGGCCAGGCAGGGGGCTGTAGGGGTGTGAGCGTGGGTAGGGGTTAGACATGGAGGTGATCACTGTGGGCTGTACCATCCACTGCAGGTCCTGGCTGGTGGTGATGGCGTTGATGGTGGGGATGAAGGCACTGCCCGAGCCAGGCATATCTACCCGGAACTTCTGAAACGAGGAAAAAGGCATGATTGAGCCAACAGAGCAGAATGGAGGCCAAAACTCAGACAGCAGGGTCATGGAGGGTCAGGTCCCCAGGTGGCTTCTCTGGGCACCCATGAATCAGCAGGATCTTAACTATTCCTGGGGCCTCACACTAGATCTGCTTGAGGACTCCATCCCCATGGGGCTCGGTGACACTGCTGTCCTATCTCAAATGACTTCTAGGACACACAGATGCCTAGCTGCCTACATTCACCTGCAGCCCTCCAGGGCACACATCTGCAGGATTCAGTACCCAGGCCTCCCAAGCCTCTGAGTCACCTGCCAATTACTCCCTGGGGTACTGGTTCAGGACACCTTGACTTGGAAATGTGCACATCAGAAGCTTTGGAGCAAGATCAGTCACCAAAAAGCGTACTGTATCTGTATTTTTCACTTCCCAAAGAGGTTCAGGATGGAGCTGTGACGCAATCAGGGCAAGGCCAGGTTCATAAGAACATGTCCTCAACCCATGGGGCTGAAACCCGTGAGTGTGGCATTCACTGCTAGACTTCCGCTGGCTGTCCTCGTCCTGCCTCCTTTCCCTTCATCCGCATCTTGCTCTACTGATCTACATATCTATCTCTCTGGGTTCAGGGATGTGTCTGTAGCGAAATTCATGCTGCCAGCTCAGAGTTTTCTCTTTGTCTCTTAATTTATACCAAGACCACGTTGCGGAACTCTCTAGAACACACTGCAGGAAGCATTCTACATCATCATACAAGATGATGGCAGAGTACAAAACTGAAAACAGGCCAGCTCTTCAGGAACTGGGCTTGACCTTTCTCCAACCCAGCTATTGGACAGTGTGTGGGGAGGAAGGGTCCCTATTTCCAGCATTTCAGGAGAAACCCCCAACAGAACTCAGGTGAATTGAATCCTCATCCTTAAGTGATTTCTATGTCCACAAAAAGGTTCTACAAGTCAGGCTGGTGGTGCGTGCCTATAATCCCTCAGGAGGCTGAGGCAGGAGGATCACGAGTTCAAGTCCAGCCTGGGTAAGTTAGCAAGGCCCTGTCTCAAACTAAAAAGAGCTGGGGTAACTCTGTGGTGGAATGCTTTTCTAGAATGCATGAGGCCCCAGGTTCCACCCCCAGCACTACAAAAAAAAAAAAAAATTCTCCAAGTTTCCCACCCCCAAAATTAGTGGGTGAAATGACAAAAATAATAGCTAACACTTACTAAATGACCCACACCATGTTAATGTCTCACGTAGATTATCTCATTAATTCTCCCTCTGAGGTAAGAACAACCATTATCTCTATTTTAGAGGCAGAAATTTGGTCAGAGAGATTAAGTGGCTTATCCAAGGCCACTGGGCTGACAAGCAGTGCGTCAGGATTCAAACCTAGCCCAGCCTGTCAGAGAGGCCACGACTCTACGGTGTCACACAAGCTTCCTTAGCATTACTTCTTTCTTCCTAAGTGCTGGTGTCTGGCCCTATCGCCCCCAGTGTCAGGTCATCCCCACCAAGGGTCCGTACAGATTTTCTCTCTCCCCAAGGAGTACCCACAGATCTCTTTAGCCCCAGATGAAATCCTGCTATCATTAGCAGAGAGCATAGGAGCTACAGTATCCCCTGTTCTGGTCCAGTCAGACCAACTGAGATTAGAACCCCTAGCAGCTGCCACCACTGCTATCTTTGCCCCTGGTGACATTTGGGTAGCTGCTGTGTAAACTGAATGAAATTTAGAGTACCTCACTACAGCTGACTGAGTGACCCCTCCTCACTCACCCCCTGTGACTCACCTTGACCCCAGTTTCAGAGGTGGAATATGACTTCTTCTCTTCCCACCCAGACTGCCCCAGGGCTCCAGGCCAAGGGCATTCAGTGAAGAGAACAGCCTAGGCCAGGTACTGCAGGAGGAGAGCAGCCCAGAGCAAAGGATCTGGAATTCCAGGTCTGCCTAGGGCAGTGGATTGTGCGTCTATGAGGAAGGCTACCCACTGCAGTGCATTCTGGGATTTTACAAGAAAGGTTACCCAGTGCAAGGGATTCCGGGAGTCTATGGGGCAGGCCACCCAGTGCAGTGGGTTCTGGGATGTCAGGGGGCAAATGTCCAGAGAAATGGCCTTGGAGTTGCACTCTGAAGGCAAAGATAACTGGGCTTTCTAGCAGGAGCTGACTGGAAAGAAGCAGGTGTGCTTGAAGGAGGGAAGGATCCAGTGGGAAATGACCTTTAAGGAGGAAAAACAGACAGCTGGGGCTGGCCTGTGAGGGGGCAGGAACGTGAGGACAGCGGGCCTGAGTGTGTGCAGAAGCAGAGTCCCAGACAGCAAATCTTTCACTCAGGATGCTGGATGGGAGGGGCAGGGAGACAGCGCTGCGCTCGGAGTCAGGCAGCCTGGGTTGGAAGCCTGGTTTTGCCCTGGGCGAGTTGCTGAGGACTCAACTCCAGGGTGTAAAGGGGAACACTAACCCCAAACTCCCTCCACTATCATGAGGTTAAATGAGCAGCTACTTGTAATCACAGGCTGCAGAGCACATTGGTGCTTCCCAACCCTTGCTGCACACTAGAATATTCAGAGGAGCTTATTATAGAAACACCAATGTCAGAGCCTCATTATTAGAGTTCAAAAATAATTGGTTGGAGGTGGAGTTCTTTCTTTCTTTATTTTTCAAAGAAAGAAGGGACGGTGAGAGAGAAAGAGAAGCAATTTTTATTTAGTTTTTCATGTGACCTTCATTCCTCTGACACTTAGTAGCGTACGTGGTGCTGGGGTTCGAACTCTTGTACTCGCGCATGTGAAGCAAGCGCCATAACCATCGAACCGCCACCACTCCAGCCCCAGAGGTGGAGTTCTAATAAAGGGACTTTTTTTTAAAAACTCTCAGTGAGATTCTAATGTGCAGCCAGGGTTGAGAAACACTGCTCCAAACAAATGGAAGGTATTGCCGTCATCACCAGCACCCCCAAACATCATCATTACATGGCTGGGTGCTCCGCACAGGGCAGCTCTAGGGAGAACAGTCAGCTTCCCGCTGGGAAGCACCCAACTTTTGCATTCCATTTCTCTCCCCAAATCAGCTGCTAGATTTGAAATGCACTGGAGGCACCCAGTGCAATGGTCCAATGTGACCCCTCTTCCATGGGGGAGCTGTCAGATTTCCTATCAGGAAAGCACCCAAGAAATCCATTCATTCCAACAACCAAAAGTGTACCTGTTTAAGGCTTAGGGAAGAAGGGAAAAATCTGAAGCAAAGCTGGAGAACTAAGAGTACTTAGGGAAGAGTGGGTGCCTCCCAGCCCCTCTCGGTCCCTCCACTCTGTAGATGGCAGGTCCACAGAATGCGCTTCCCAGTATACAACAGCCAGGTTGCTTACAGCAATACCTTGGTCTAGACAAAACAAGACAGCAATAAAAACAAGGCGGGAGGTAATGACTGCCTCTGAAACGCATGTACACCTTGTTTCAGACAGAGGTAAAGCCATCTGGATAACACACTGGCTCCAAACTGCAAGCAAAACAATGTCCCATCCCCAGAGGGAACTGGGGCCTGATAAAGAAGGCTTTTGTCTCCAGAGGAGGCTCTCTGGGAGACACACAAAAGTTTCAATTAGATCCTGCAGATGGGTCTTGTCTCCACTCCAAACGTATTATCAGAAAGCAACACTAGGGCAGAGAGAAGCAGAGAGGCTAGGAGCCTGTGGTCTCCAAAGTTAGCCTGGCATTCTTCTACGCCAGCATACCCAGGAATCGGCCAAATCATGGTTCTCTGCGAATCAGTTTAACATTTAACAGGAACCAAAGTCAAGCTTCCCAGGTGCAGGCCTTAGGGCTGTGGCACCTGCTACAGTCCCAGCTGTGTTGTGGCAATGAGAGCTGAGAGGGTACCTGGAACCTGGCTCTGGGGCCCCAAGGAAGCTGCTCCTCTGGAGATAGGATTGAAGATGCTAGATGACTGTGTGGCCTTCCAGCCTGGTGCAGCCTCCAAATACTGTAGCTGTACAGCCCTCTTGGCTTCTGTGGGTGTGTGCCTAGGAAAGGACAAAGTGGCCGCCATGATACTCTAAGAGCAGAGTTTGGCAAACTTTGCTGTAAGGGGCCAGAGAGCAAATAACATCAGGCTCTGCGGGTTATACAGCCTGTGTCACAACTTAACTCCTCCATCCTAGCGTGAAAACAACCATAGATGACACGGAGGCAAACAGGCATGCCTGGGTTCTGTTGAACTTCCTTCACAAAAGTAGCTTGCTGTCCCAGATCCTAGAGCACCATCCTCATCTTCTGGGCTCAGGTTGGGGGCACAAGAATAAAGAGAGTAAATAAGAAAGCAAAATCAGAACTGAGACAGAGCCACAATCTGGCTCTCTAGACCCTGAGCCAAAGGTCAAGTCCTTGTGAGCCTCGTTGTGGGTTTTGGGCATGGAAACCTCAGTGTCACCCTGAAGTACCCTGTTCCTAGGGTGCTGGTATGAGCTAGGAATACAGGACCAACTCCAGCAGGCTAGAGTAGTCTCCCAGCCCAGAAGTTGCTGACTTGGGAAGTTAACATTTGGGGGTGCGACAGCAGAGCTTTGGATTCAGATATAAGGGTCACACCTACACCTGTTGCTGAATTGTCTCTGAATAAGGGTTTGGGAACCCACTTCCCACACGACTAGATAGGTCAGAGGGCCTATCCCAGGGACTTCCAAGCTAGGCAGACAAGGGGTTTGATACAGAGGAAGGGACGATATTCTTAGTCCAGCCCCCTCAACCAGGCATTTCTTTGCTGGATTCATTCTTGTCAGGGCCCCCGAGAATTCAAGCCACAATCCTGGTCTCTGTGACCTGCCCCGTCAGGAAGGCAGGTACGAACTCTAGGAAAGGCCTGGGCTCTTTCTCTTTTTTAGATTCCCAAGATAAGGAAAGGAAAATTCCAACATCCCAGAAGACTGGCTCAGGGGAAAAGAAAGGGCAAGGACAACTGCTGTCTGGATACTTCCCGAGCTGTCCCTATGGAGATCCAGTACCAACACAATGCAAATGCTGTTTCTCCTGAACCCGGGATGTCCTCCAAAGCCCTCAGAATGGAATTCAACCAGTCTTCACAGAGCCCGCCCTGGCCATCACGCTGACCTCTGACTTTTCATTCTTCTCTGAGGAAACACCACTTAAGTCAAGATGGAAATTGTCGCACGTAAATCATGATTTCCAAAGTTCTACAGTAAGTTTACAAACACCATCTCAGGTGATCTGCTTCCTGCCAACCTCTTCTCTTTCCCAACTTCACTTGAAAGAACTATTCAATCTTCTGCCACCTCACTGGCAGGGTGAAGAAAAGCAAGGAAGAAAAGAAAAAGCAAACAAAAGGTGACAGTGGCTGATTTGGAGTCACCCCCAGGTTCCCTGTTTTCTCTGCTCTCAGGGCCGGTCCAGCCAGAAGACTCACCCCAACATACTGGAGGATGCACCCCTTCCTGGCCACCACCAATTCCCAGAGCTCTGCACTCGGTGGGAGGGCTTGCCATCTCACCTTCCTTTAGGATCATGCGAGGGTGACCTGGTGACAGCAGTCACATGCCAGGGCTGAGACCACACTGGCCAACTAAATCTTCCCTCTCCAGCCCAGGGAGCTGAGGAGGGGTAGAATTACCGAATAGGGTTTGACACAGACAGGTTCACCTCAATCAGAATAGCTGTCATCATTTTGAAATGCAGTGGTCACCAGAAGTTACCACATACAACATGGAGGAGACATTATCCACAAAGAAATTTTTTCTATTTTTCTTTCTTTCAACATATAAATCAGAAAGTTAGTTTCTTTAATTCTCAAAATCAGTATCTTCATTCTTGTTTAACTGGGGATGAAACCCAATGTATAGATGACAAAGCTGCCATCACCAAAGGCATCTATCTACCCTGGTGTGCTTTGTCCTGGGGCGTATTCTCCCAGGCCAATCCTGAGACTGGGGCCAACAGGACTTGGGGCCACACTCTAGAGTGGACCCAGCCTGATCACTCAGACTTTGCTCTAGAGATCTTTTGATAACTTTCAAATATCAAATTCACCATTTAAAGACAAAGATTTATTAGCAGGGAGGATTTTTCAAGCTGAAAGTGATTCCAAAAGAGGGGCACCGCAAATCCTTTGAGTCTAACCAATAGTCACAACACTCAAGGGCGTGTTTAGTCTCCTCAAGGAACAAGGGAAGGGGACTACAGTGATTTGGATGTTTACGTTCCAGTGAGCTTGTATTAAGGTAGAAAAGGCGGGGGAAGTCTCCTAATTTTACATTCATCTTGAATAAGAAGACAGGACAAAATAAAGCAATGGAAATGCCCTCAGTGGTTTGGATAGGGAAATTCAACAGCCACTCAGACAATACGTGAGTGTTATTTCACCCCATCCACTTTGATGAAAAACTGAAACTGACTTCCACCATCAAGAATCAGCGGAACAGACAAATTCCTGGGATAACATTTTGTTTGATCCTAATCTACAACATATGTAAGATCAAGGCAAAAAAAAAAAAGTTAAATAAATAATAAAGCACCAGACACTTCATACACATCTTCCACTTTCCCATCAATTCTGAACACTGACCCTCTCCCAAAATTAAAAAAATTTTTTTGGTATTGACAATTGAACACAGAGGTGTTTTACCACTAAGATACATTCCCAGTACTTTTTATTTGTTTTTATTTTGAAACAGGGTCTTACTAAGTGTGGCTGGCCTTGAACTTGCCAGTCTAATGTCTCAGCCTCCTGAGTCACTGAGATTACCACTGTTTTGGGCAAGAAACTCATTTTGAAATCAAGTGGTTCCTAGTCAACCACTGTTAAATATATGGCATTTATTTTTCTCTAAATAAAAAAGAAAAAAATTCCAAGAATTCCAAAAACTAGCCAAGTTAGCACTCACTGGGGCTGGAAAAATACATTCCCAAGATAGTTCTTCTGAAAATGTCCCGTAGGGGGCACTAGAGAGGTATGCTTCAGGCTGACTTGGGAATCACAGTCATTTCTGGTAAAAGTTCTTTGATGTGAGGAATGTCCCAGCCTGGTACAGTTGGCAAAAGTTCACTCTGGGGAATTTCGTGCGTGTGCATGTGTACGTGTGCATGCGTGTCTTGGGAATGGATGGCTAAGGAAGAAGTGGGCTCATCTGGTATTCCTTGATTCCAAAAAGAAAATACCCCACTTAATTTATTTTCACAAGTTATCTGAGAAACAGGCAAATAGTAACCTTGGAAAAGTTCTGGGTCTTGTTTTTGTTTTGTTTTTTCATTAAAAGGGGGCCTGGCTGATGAAAACAAGTTATGAAATGACCTATGTTTGTGTAACTGGTTGGATTGCGTAATGCTCAGGCCCTGAAACCGTAACAGCCAGGCAGCCAGGCAGGGCATATATCTGGGAGGTGTTATCCTAGGAAAGTTAGGAGAGAGAAAATAACAACAACAAAAAGCAAAATCCAGGAGAGGGAGGTATGTGCAACTATTCCTAACAAAACTAAATCACCGTGACCAACCTTTGAGATTAAAACTATAACTGCGACAGGAAATATTTTTCATGTTTCAAGTTCCTGCCATGTACAAGAACGGAGGCTTTAACAAAGAGTTGTCTGCCCCCCATCCCCCAAGTCACTGGAACCTGTGGCCTTTTGTTAAGATCAAGTCTTATACAGCTAGAGGAGAGAAAAGCTCTGGGTTGAGTAAGCAGCAACACACTTATCAGGAATACTAGACCCTGCAAACAAGGAGACCGGAAAAACATAATATTCACTTGCCCGAGGGAAAACCAGAGGACTGTCTCACAGTGATTGGTCCATTGCAATGCCATAAAGGAGGAAGGCCTGTCCACTAACGGCCAGGAAAGTTCCCAGTAAAGGAAGCTGAGAGAAATAAAGTGATTACAGGTTTTATCTGGTACGTAATAAAGTTACCTTGGGCCCCAGATCGGGCGGGGTCATAGAATACACTTGCGAAGTAACAAAAGCCTCTGAGGTCAGTCCTTGGACCACAGAACAGTTTTTCTCAAAGTCACAGTGATGATGGAAAAACCTTTCCCCTGTTGCTCCTTGTTCCTGTCCCCCTAGCTGCCACCACCACTGAGAAGCAAGCAGATAAACTCGCGGAAGCAGCATTACCTCTCCAATCTCTGGTTTGAAAGGCGCCTCACTCGCGCTGGTGGGTGAAACAGGCAGGCATTCACCAGAACCCCAAGCACTGGTTGTTGCTAATTGCAAAATCCTCATGTGTTACAGCATGCTAGGAATTAGCCAACAGCTGCTTTTTGCTTCGGTAATGAGGCCCCATTACACTCTGCTGGACTGAGTTCTCTTCCTTCTTCCTAACGCTGGTTTCCTGTCTGATTTGCTTCCAAAACAGGGAATTGCCTCCACTCACATCCTGGGCTCAAAGCCCTAGTGACACAGATTATTCAGTTGGGGCACTGATGTCCGGTCTGACTTCCCATCCAGGCCCCAGGGTCTGAACGAAGCCAAGCAGGGAGATTATACTGTTTTAATGATCACTGTCTCAGACGCATTAGCAAAAGAACAAAGAAGAAATCCAAAGGTCCCTTCCTAATTTGGAAAGGAAAGAGGTGTTTGGGGGGGTTTGTTGACTCAGAAAGTGTGGGAATGGGTATAAGTATAAACCATTGATTAATTAATGATAATTGGAGTCAACACCACTGGGCTGGGAAGCAAGCATAACTTTTCAGAGAAGATTCTGAACTCATTAACTTAATGCTAATTTTAAGGGTGCACTGACTGCATCCCCAAAGGGCAGACAGGTCTTTCTACCAGGAGGGTAGAGAGGGAAGACAGAAAAGCCTTTTGGAGGACTCAGCAGGTATGGGGATACACTTTGGAACAGGTATCTATCTCTCTTTGGATCCAAAGACAGCCACATTTCCATTACATTCTCCAGCTGTGTCCACCACTCCTTGGAAGCCCACCTCCCAGCCCCTCCTGTCTGGCTGGTTTCTAGGGCCAAGGCCACTGCCTCATAGAGCAACTCCCCACTGCAGCCAACTTGTCTAGAGACTCCACAGATGCTGACCAAGGTGGGCTTCAGGTTGCAGAGAAGGGCTTGCGTGTTAATCCAGACCCCTCAAGAGACTGAGGGGGCGGGGGAGCTGCTGCCAGGGCAGACACCCCACCAGCACCTCTCTGGTATTTATGGACACACGAGCACAGGCACAATCCCCACAGTGCAAACCAGTCCGGCTGCTTTAGAAGCAGGTTGTTTTTCTGCTTCCAGAACCACCCAGGGGCCCAAGTGATGTCTCTTCCCGCCCCCCCCCAGTTCTTTCTGCTGGTCTCCTCGCACCAGGCATCCTGAGACCCTCAAAGCGCTCCTCAGAGGCAGTACAGGCTCCTGCCCCAACCTTTACAGGAAACGCGCAGAGCACACAGGCAGAGGCAGAAGCCAATCAAGACCTGCCTCTTCCTTCCTGACCTTCGCACCTGATTCCCAGAGGCAGCCCTCGCCCTCACTCCCGAGTACCTGAAGAAGCCCAGCTGTATTTCTGAGTCCCCAGCTTTTTTCAGAAATGAGTTAAAACTGACGGAGAACAGAAGTGAGGAAGAGGGCTTTCCCGCAGGATTGGGGTCTTGGCTGTTGGAAGGGGCTCATGGGTGCAAATATTTCCGCGTCGGTTCACCACCAAGAGAGGAGGGGGGATTGGAAGGAGGTCACAGGCTCCTGGGAGGGAGACCTGCAATTACAGGAGCTTTGCTGGATAAGATGTAGAGTGAAAGAAAGATCTGTTGACTCTCAAGCCCATTCCCGACTCTACTTTTAAAAATAAAAGTGGTGAAGGTAGGTGGGGCAGAACAAGACAAATCTAAAACTTACAACTGTGCCCCGTAGGTATTTTATCGCCAAGCCAAGAAATGCAAAAGAAAGCAAAAACTAGGCGGTGGCGGTGAGAGAAGGGCGAGGGTCCGCCGCGCCGCCAGGTGCACCAGGGGCCCACACCTACCTGCTGGCCGCCGCCACCGCTGGAGTAGGACTCGGCGTGCGCAGGAGAGCCGCTGCTGCCCCGGGACGAGGTGTCAAAGTTCCCGGGATAATCCTGGTACATGATCCGCGGTGGGGGCCGGAGAGGAAACAGGGTGTTTTTCTTCCCCGCCCTCGCCGCGGCCGCGCACAGGCTGCTGCGTGCTCGCTGGTCCGCCGGCCGCGCCGCGGGCTCTGGTCTTCGCTCACGGGCTTCCCCCCCACGGCAGCCGGCGCGGACTGGGAGGCGGCGACACCCGGAAAGTGTCCCTCGCGCGCCTAGCCCGCCACTGCTTTCCTGCCCCGGGAGCGCCTTGGGACCAGTTGTCCACCCGGTCCCTCCCTCTAAAAAGTCGGCGCGTCCCTGGGTCCCTCCCCTGCGCGCGCCCTCCCGCCCCCGCGCGCTGCCAGAGCTCAGCCGGGACCGGCGACCCAAAGGAAAATTGGAAATTAAAAAATAGGAGCCGGATGAGCCTCGTCTGTCAGTTCCGGGGACACCCGATTTCAGACAGGGCCAAAGAGGCGAAAAGAAAGGCTGCCCGCAGGGAGAAACTTCTATTTCCTCCTTTTAGAAAAGGAGCCCGAGAATAAACTTCCTGTGGCCGACCCGCCGCCTGAGTTTCGGAGCGGTTCGGACACTTGACTAGGAGAAGGCAGCGTGCGCCCGTCCCGGTCCCGGGCGCGCCAGCTGAACAGCGGCCGGTGGGGTTCAAGCTAAGCCGCCGCTGGGAGGGACGCGGCCCCGCTCCAGCGCCCGGACCTACACCCTTGCCCGGCGCCCGCTCCTGGACCGGCCCGCCTCGCGCGTCCGCGCCTCGCCCTCTCTCTGTGTCCCTGCCGAGCGCCGCTCACTCGCTGGTTCGCTCGGAGCCCTGCGCTCTGCCCGAGATGAGTCACTACAATGGCACGAGTTCAACTCCACACTCTTTATTCTCCAGACCCGTACCATGTGGATTCACTCACGTCAACCCCGACTCCACCTTGCAGGGAGGAGCGCGCGAGGAGGCGGGGGGAGGAGGCTCGGGAGGAGGAGGAGGAAGAGGCGCGGGAGGGGAGGAGGCGGGCGCAGCGTTCCCCTCACTGGCCCGGCTCTCGGTAGCACTGACGCCAACCGCATACCGCGCGCGAGGAAGGAAGGCGGTGGCGAGGGTGGGAGCGGGCGGCCTGCAGGGTTTGGGGGAGCCGAGGCAGCCCTGGCCCTTCCCCACCCCCGCCCACCCCCCGGGCCCAGCGCCCTTGGTCTGTTCCATTGGCGCACGTTGCCAAAGATGGTCATTTGCGTTAGAGGACGCGAGTGCGGGTTTCCTCGCTTTCGGGTGACGTGGAGGGAGAGGGAATCCCTCGCCCGCTCTCGCTCTTGTGCTCACCGCTGCCTCCCCCGCCCCGGGAAGGGGCTTGGGGCGTGGCCCGGACAGCGGCTGCGAGGGCCTCGGCTCCGGGTTTTAGAAAACAATCACAGCCCTCTAGACGAGACGGGCGGCTCAGTGCGGCGCCACCGCGAGGCCGGGAACCCGGCGCTTAGAGCTGCTCTCAGGGAGGGCGCGGCTGTGCGCGGTAGTCCGCGCCCTCCGCGGCGCCTCTGGATGCAGCGGGAGCCCTGGGCGCGCGGGGTACCCGCGCCGCCCTGCGGCCAGGTCTGCCGGGGCGCGGCGCGGCGCCGCCAGGCGGGACTGGCCTGCCTACTTTTCCCTCGGTGGCGGGCAGCCCACTGCTTCCCCTTTTTTGTGTGTTTGGCTTTTTAAATTTTTTTATTCCTACAATTAATTTGTTAGTAGACTTGAAAACGATTAGTCAAGATATTCCGGCCCGTTCTCATGTCGAGCAATTAGGACGTATCCAACAGGAATAATCGGGCCTTACAAGCGAACTCCAGACTGTTAAGAATTTAAAAGAAGAAAACCAGGGAGAGGAGGAGGCCTGCGAGAGGGTGTGCCTCAAGTTGTCTTCAGCTGTTTTGGAGCGAAGTTCAAGGCGCGAGTAGCCAGACTCCTAGGCCTTCCCGCCTCTCGGGGCGGGGCGGGGCGCAGGGTAAAGAGCACAGAGCTTGGAGTACGAACGCCAGGCTATGCTATTTACGAGCTGTGAGATCTTGGGCGAGTCCCTCAACCTCTCTGGGTCTCAATTTCCTCCTATGTAATGAAGGGTTTAAGACAGATGACATTCTAAGGCCCTTGTCTGCTCCAGAGCACCTATTCTACAGAGATGATGTGCAGGGAGTTCTGGCCCAGGGTCTGCCTTAGCCTCAGTTTACCCAGTTCTCAAGCAGTGCTATCTGTATCCCAGAGGGTTCCAATGAGGACCAAAGGAGTAGATATGTTGTTGGAGGTCCATTGCGGATTTTTAAGCGCTATGCGTTCTAGTCCTCAGTTTCCTTATCTGTGAAGTGGGGGCGTTGCTAGGAAAGAAAAATAGAGCCGGGAACTCAAGCTTTCCCGGGGCTCTATATAAAGCTCTGGCGTTTCCGGGACGGCTGGCGGCATCTGGCCGCCCCAAGGGCCCCAAGATACGGTAATCCCAAACAATACTCGGGGTCATTGTTTACAGCTATTAAACACATTCTGTCCTGAGCTTCATCCCCAAGGACGTGTGCGCGAGGCGAGGCCGGCCAGACTTCTCGCACCTCCGCACTTGCCCTCCCGGCAGAGTCTGCAACTCCGCGGGCCCAGATGAGGGGTGTGGGGCAGGCGGACACGCACACAAGCCCTAGATGCTTGTTTTATTATTTTTTTATTATTTTTTTTTCATCCTTGCGTCCTGGCCTGCCGGGGTGTTTACGCGCCTCTCCCAGCAGGACTGAGTAAATGCAGTCCTCTGACGCAAAACGGATCAGCCCTTCCCCAGCGGCAGCAGCAAAACCCAGAAAACTGGGGGTGGGGACGGAGGCAGGGCGCAGGAGAAATCGTGACACTTTCCCACTCTCTTCTTAGTCCCCACCCCGCGCCACGCGGGGCCTCAGGTGCCCCAGCAAGGTTGGGGGCCGCCAGGGAGGTGCGGCTGGGGCGCGAAGGGCCCTCCCTGAGGCAGCCGCGCGTCGCAGAGGCTCTAACAGACGCACTTTTGGTTTTTCTTTGAGCAGCAGCGGCTGCCTGACCCTCCCCCACCCTGCACTCTAAAATCCGGGTGCTTCTGGGTCTCTCCCACACAGTCCTTCCAGTAATGCGGGGGGGAAAGGAGGAGGGGCAAGGGGAACGGGAGCTTCCTCCGCTGCCACCGCGGTCCCGGGCGCGCCCAGCCCCGGCAGGCGCCGCCGGGAGCGCGCCTGCCGGCGAGCTCACCCTCGCGCCCTCGCCCGCCCCCGCCCTGCCCGCTCCCCCAGTCCTTTCCTTTCTTGTGGGTTCCCGTAAAGCCCAGCAGCCCCCAGACGTCTGCAGAGCATCACGGAATCTGTGCTGATGCAAGTCGCTAGCCTCCCTTTGGTGCGCCCCGGCCTGTCTCCGAGCGCTTTGATCCCGGCCTTGTCCTGCTCCAGAACTTGTGCTGGTTTTCTCTGCCCGCGGGAGGCCTGCCTTCGCAACCTGCCCTTACCTTTCAGTCCTTTGTCGCCAAAGCTTTGAGCTGCGCCCTGGTGCTGCCTGGGTGAAACTGCCTGCCCAAGGAAGAACACAGCCTCAAGTCTAGTTCAGTGCCCCCATCCGTGGGAAATTATACCGGGGTTACCCAGTTAGGAAGGGTCCTCTGGCATCCTGGAGCAAGAGATGCTATGAAGAACTGAGGGGATTTTATCGATCACTTAACCAGAGTCAGGAACGGTGCTGAAAACAGCGACTGTTTCATGTCACCCTCACAACATTTGAGTGGGGTCTTATTCCCCCGTTGCAAAAGAAGAAAGTGAGATTAAGTAACTTGTCCTGGGCAATTGGTTAATGGGTAGTGACCAGTTGGGAGTGCAGCAGATTCTCTGACAGCTGACTCTTCCTAACTCAGGTTCGGGCATTGCCTGCCTTGTACTGGGATGTCTTTTTCTTACTGGTTTCAAAAAACGTGGACTGCCACATGGCTTTCGTTTAGAGGAGCGTCTGAAATCTCTGCTGAATAAATAAACAACTCCAGATCGTCATTGTGCTCCTGGAAGGGAATCCGTGCAGTGAGGGGGGGAAGGAGGTGAGCTGGCATTGATTTCTCCTTGTGTTTCTAGGACCTTCCTCCCTCCTTTGCCCTTTTCTTTGTCCATTTAGCCCAGCATTTGGCTCCTGAGTGGTGAGTTGGGTCTCAGAGTGGCTACGGCCCCTGGGCTACACTGCCCCACACATCTGAGCACTGGGCTCAGGCTCATGAAGCCCTTCCATAAATAGGACCTCACTTGTCCTTACATACAACATCCCTGCAAGGGATGAGGACAGCAGTCAGGGAGACCTTGGATTGCCAGAGAACAGAGTGACAGGGCAGCCTTCCCAAAACTACCCAGCCTGTGGGTGTCTGAGCCTGAGCACAAAGCCGCCTCACCTGACCTTCAACCTAGTGCTGTGCCTACCTTGAAAAGCTAAGAGCAGGCTGGAGCAGTGCTCAGTGGTTATGGCACTTGCCGGGATGCGGGAGGACCCAGGTTTGAACCCCACCACCACTTACTCAACTAAGTGTTAAGTTTTTGTTAGTTGTGTTATACAACTAAGTGTTGGAGCAACAAAAACGCTTACACAACTAAGTGTTGGAGCAATAAAAAAACAAATGAAAAACTAAATAAAATTGATTCTCTGTCCCTCTCTTAAAAAAAAAAAAAAGGTTAGGCACAAATTCCACTGCTTAATGGTAAACTGCCTGCACCCGTCATGCCTGAATAAATCTGCCATCATTCCTTTAAACCATACATTTCGATGGTATTTTATCATTTCTGAAAGCAGATAACTGAGATGAAAGTATTTTTATTTGTCCAGAGACCTGCGAATTGGTGAAGGAGTCATCAGGAAGCAAGTTTCAACCCTGAGGGGTCAAAGGATGGGGACTCAATGGTGAATCTCCTTAGAGAGCTGTGCAGAGTTGGAGAACAAAGGAGCATTAGGTACCTGGAGTCTGGTAACAGCTAGAAACCATGACCACACCTGGGGTCAAAAAGGACTGAGTGACAAGAGCTGAGTGAGCAAGGATGGCTTTCTCTCCAGTGGCCTTACACCACCTTCTTAAGTCCCAAGAGGACCCTGGCAGCTTCGGAGTTCTGGGATGTAATGAGTAGACTTCTCCCAATATGATTTCCAGTTCACATATGGGAGAAGCACCAAGAAGGGGAGTTAGGGACGTCGTGAAGCCCTTGCTCTGCAGGCAATCAGAATAGTTCTATTTAAACGGAATGTTCACTGTCCAGGTGGGAATGGCACATGCCTATATATAGGAATTTCATCAGCTCTACCCTGAACATTATGGTCTTATATTTACTTTGCTGAATTGTGGTACCCTCGATTTTTAAAATACCAAGCAAACAACAACAACAAAGCCTTTTTGTTGCAAGAGACCACATTTATAGTCATGTACTACACAAGGATGTTCGGGTCATCCACAACTGCCTTTGCCCTCTTAGTTTGTGCGAGCGTACTCCATGATGTTCGCACAATGACAAAAATTGCCTAGCAACACACATCTTAGAACGTATCCCTGTCGTTAAGTGATATGCGACTATAAGTTGAAGTTGGAGAAGGACTTGGAAATCATATGCAAATAAGACCTTTCTGGCTGTGGGGACTGAGCAGTCACTGCCTGGGGAAGGCAGGAGTGGGTGGGTGGGTGGGGGGTCCTTCTCTGCAGCTACTTTTTAATTGTTCTTTTAAAGCCAGATACATTCCAGAGATAGTGACCAGTGCTGGTATTCAGGAAAAAAATCTTTACGAGTCAGAACGGAAGTCGTGCCCAGTAGGAATGTTTGTTGGGACCCCAGGAGAAACAGGCCAACTTCCCTGCTTCTTCTGTTCTCAGATCGGTAAAAGGTGAGGGGGTCCAGGGTTGGGGGTGAGCTGGGAAGCAGAGCCCCAAGCATAACCCCCAGTCTGGTCATGTGACCTGAACCACCAGACATCTCCAGACCTCTGCTTTCCATCTGTCCCACAGGGTGGACTGAATTCAAAGTGTGTCATAAGACAAGGGAGGAATAGCAGTCCCTTAAAGGGTGAAGTGTTCCCCTTCGTGGATAAATCTGCCACGTGGCTCCAAGTCCCTCTTGGAAATCTGTCTCTGCAGAACCTGGGATGTCATGGGGAAGCACGCTGTCAGGTCCCCATCTGAGCTTACACTGCTAAACGGGAGGCTCAGGCAGGCTCTGTCCATTTGTAATGGGTTTGGGCCCAGACGGTTGCAGGGTTTCACAGCCACCCGTCAACCTGGGGATTTGCTCACACTTACTGGGGAAGCAGGGAACCTGGGTGGGCCCTGCCCTCAAGCAGCTTACAGTCTAGCTGAGAAGAATACAGAGTAGCACACAAAATAGTGGGGCCATAAGGTGCTAACAATGGGGACACCTATAAAAACCTTTTGCGGGGCTTACCTTGTACCAGATATTATTTTAATTGGGTCATACATATTAACTCAGTTAATTTTTGCTACAACCTTATGAGGTAGTAACAATTATCATCTTCATTCCACAATAAAGAAAACTAGTCAAGACAGGTAAACTCACCCAAGTTTCCAGAGCTACAAAGCAACCTAGCTGGGATTTCAGTACCAGCATTCTGGCCCCTAAGTCTTGGTACAGACCAGGTCACTGAACTTACACAGATACATTACACAGAAACCTTCTCTACATATGCAGTAAGAAAACCCAAGCAGGATTTCGCATCTTATCTCTCAACAGCCTGTGCAGCAAACAGCACCCACGTTACTGCTCCCAATTTACAGATGAAGAACCTGAGGTTCAGGTAAGTCACAATCCAGGGGAATACAAAAGGAGCTCAGAGGAATGTCAGGAGCAAGAGACCCAGCTGCTTGTCCCAGGGCTTCTTATGCAGATAGTGGCAGTGAACTTGGCCTCAGGAATCTGCAGGATACTGATAGGTGGAGGTGGGGAGGTAGGCAGACAGCATTAGGAAGGGTTCAGGTCCCAGAAAGACTGGTTCCAGGAGCAAGAACAAATTGATGGGATTGACTAACACCAGAAGAATGGTCTGAAATCTGTAGTCTGGAGGCGGGGGCAAGAGAGAATGGTTCTGAGCTAACTCTAAAAGTCTGACAATGTTCCTTGTAGAAAAAGAACTGAGCTTATTTGGAATGACACCAGAGGACAATGTCAGGACTAAGACTGAGTGCTGGTACTGGGGGAGGTAGATTTAACCTCAACTTAGGGAAGAGAGCTCTGTCTGGAAATATCCCTGAAAGTTTGGGGCAGATGTTCAAAAAGAGTCTGAGACCGCAAGGTGGATTTTGGAAAGGAAATTCAGAAACCAAATGGGGGTTGAAATCAGCTGACCCTGAAAATTCTGTGAGTGTCCTGAAGACTTAGGAATCTACCATAGACGAGTCAGAAGGTTTGGACTGAATTTCAAAGGCAAGGCTAATTCATGCCTTCTTGAACGAGGAAGGAAGGCAAGAGCAGCAACGTGCGTGTAGAGCTTCACCTGTAGCTGTGAATTTCTGTTATAAATACACAATTTGGGAATTTTTAATATGGTTTAGATATTAGGTAATGCCCAGAATTGTTTTTAATTTTGTTCAGTAGAATAATGACGTGAGTTGTATTGTGCAAGATAATGTCCATATTATTTAGAGATGCATACCAAAGAATATAGGCTAAAATGACAAAATGTAGGGGGTTTGTTGTTAGTTTGGGAGGTTGGTGCTAGAGATTGAACTCAGGATCTTGTGCATGCTTAGTATTGAACTGTACCTCCAACCCCTGTGTTTGAGTTCTTGATTTAAAATATTTCATCTAGGCCCATTTGTACATGCCTGTAATCCCAGTGTTTCTGGAGGCTGGAGTAGGAGGATCACAAGTTCAAGGCCAGCATTGGTCACTTTTCAAGAACCTGGCTCAATCAGACAAAAATGACCTCGTGGTGCTGCTGTTTGCAACTGCACTGCTCTCTTCTGGCTTCTCCCTTGAGGATCCCCAGACCCACTCCAATCGCATCTACCACCTGAAAAAGCGGGGCCTCGGCCTTGAGGATGAAGTGACAGCTGAGGGACCCAGCAGTGCTGCTCCTGATGAGACACCCCCACTTGAGGGTGATGAGAGTGCATCTCCCATGGAAGAAGGAGATGAGGCGTTGCCACTGAGAAAGCTGTGCCCTCTGTGTAGTGTCCCCATGGCTCCTTACAGTGGCCTTGAAAGGCTCTGCCCCACCTGGCTTCCAAGGCTGATTGGTATTCTAGTGGTTTTCTCCCGTCCTCGGTGTCTTAAGGCAGGATCCAAGGGCATCAAGCCCTTATCCCCTCCCTGATTTGACAGCAGGGTTGGAAGTTGTGTATCATGTTTTTTGTTGTTGTTGTTCTAAAATTAAAAGTATGCAAAATAAAGACGATGCAGTTTTATACAAGAAAAAAAAAAGACCCCGCTTCAAAACAAAAAAAAAAAAATAAAAAGGGCTGGGAATGCAGTTCAGTGGGTTAAATCCCAATTATAGCAATAAATAAATAAATAAAACATAATAAGCAAATAAAATATTTTAGGCAAAAGGGGGCATGACAAATTATGTATGTATACATTCATTCACATAAGTGACTGAGTACATGCATGCGTATTATATATGGATGTGTGTAAACTATGTGCATATTCATAACAAGTTATCTAACAGAAAGTTGAACAAAAGGACCCAGACACAAAATAATGCATATTTTTTTTGATAAATGTAAAATTGGTCTAGGCTCAATGGCTCATGCCTGTAATCCCAACTGCTTGCAAGGCTGAGGCAGGAAGATCCCAAGTTCAAAGCCAACCTCAGCAACTTGGTGAGGCCCTAGATAACTTTGTGAGACCCTGTCTCAAAATAAAAAGAAAATTTTAAAAAGGGCTGGGGATGTGGCTCAGTAGTTAAGCAACCTGTGGATTCAATATCTGGTACCAAAAAACAAATAAAATGATCTATGATGTCACAAGGTGGCTGGCCGTATAGAGTCAGGATTGGGCAGGAGCGGAGGGGCTGGAGGGCCTGTGTGCTGACCCAGTTCCGTTTCTTGAGGGAACAAGACACTTGTTTGTTTTGTTTTTAAGAAATAGGGACAAGTGAGAGAGAGGGAGAGAGAGACAGAAGCAAATTTTTTTTTAATTTAGTTTTTCACGTGGCTTTCGTTGTTCTGACACTTCGTTGTGTACGTGGGTGCTGGGGTTTGAACCTGCCTGCTCGCACATGCCAGGCAAACGCTGTACTCACCGAGCCACCGCTCCAGCCCATGTGTGTTCACTTGTGAAAAGTCATCAAGGTGGGCACAGGATTTGTGCAGCTTAGGTAGGTTTTGAGCTTCAGCAAATTTGCCCCCAAAGGCCACCCCTACACGGTTTTGAGTACTGCCCTCCAGGGGGAGTTTTTTGGTTTTTTTTTTTTTTTTCTTCCATGACCTAAGGGACTCATACAATGATAAAATCAGCTTGGAGCTGGTCATTCTGGTGGCAGGGTAGAGGGAAGGAAATGGCAATAGCCCAGAGGGGAGACTGGGAGATAGTGGCTGGTGCACTGTCCAGGAGAGAGGTAGGGACGGAGCTTGGAGGGGTCAGGGGAGGGGAGGCAAGGGCTCTTCAGAGGAGGAGCCCCTGTCTGATGACCCTCTCCCGCTGTCTGGGGTCTGCTGGCGGGGAAAGGGCAGACCTGCATAGAATTGCCAGGCACGGGTGGAGCACATGCAGAGTAGGGCTGGCGCAGTGTCAGCACACCCACTCCTGCTGCGCGCCGATCAGTTGCTGTAGCTCACTGGGCAGATGCATCGGGCACCCCCAAGCCTCTACGATGCACAGCGGGGGGGCTGGAGGCTCAGTTATCTGCACCAAGGAGTGCATTGTGTGATTTCCTCTCCGGACATGTGAGCACTTGAGAGGGGAGGGGATTTCCTGGAAGGAAGGAGGTGAAGAAAGAAGGAAGGATAGAAGGGACTCCTCTGGTTTTCTTCTGACACAGCTGTGATGTTTTTAGAGACAGCCTCAGCTTTCTAGGCAAAAGACAGAGATTTGACTCCTGGCTCTGTCACTTGCAGCTGTATATCCTTGACAGTCACTTCATCTATAAGCACCCAGCTCACTTATTTGCATAGTGGGGCAAAGAATGCTAAGTTCGTGCTTAGCTGAAAGCAGCAGAAAGGGCCAAGGGCTTAGATCAAGAAGCCCAGGTTTGCTAGGCACAGTAGCACATGCCTGTAATCCCAGCTATTCAGGAGGCTGAGGCAGGAGGATTGCGAGTTCAAAGCCAGCCTCAGCAACTTAGGGAGGCCCTAAGCAACTTAGACCCCTGTCTTAAAATAATAAAATGGGATGTGGCTCAGTGGTTAAGCATCTCTGGGTCCAATCCCCTCTGAAAACCAAAACAAAAAAACCTGAGTCTGAGTCCCGATTCTACTGCCTGATGTTCAAGCAGCTCTGGGCAGTTCCTGGACCCCTCTGAGCTTCACCTCTATCAATAGTAGCACCATAATCTCAGAGCTGGGGCTGGAACAGTGGCTCAGTGGTCATGGTGCTTGCCTGGCATGAGCAAGGCTTCTAGGGGCATCCAGAAGCAGGTTTGACCCCAGCACCAAATAAGCAATGAAGTATAAGAGCAATGAAAGCCACGTGAAAAACTAAATTCTCTCTCTCCCTCTCTCTCTCGTTTTAAAGAGAAAGCAACAGTGAGAGAGAGAGAGAGAGAAAGTGAGAAACAATTTTATTTAGTTTTTCATGTGACCTTTGTTGCTCCATGACTTCTCTGTGTATGTGGTGCTGGGTTTGAAGTCGCGTACAAGCGCATTCAAGGCAAGCGCCTTAACCGCTGAGCCACCGGTGGCTCCAGCTTCTCTCTCGCTCTCTTAAAAAAAAAAAAATCTCAGAGCCATGGTGAGGACTGTGCACGTGTGCGTTGAAGTATACCTGTGGTGTGGGGAAGAGAGCAGCATGCGGTTGATGCCCAGAGTGCTTCCTGTCTCACAGGGTCATGGTGGGGCTCACATGGGATATTTCTGAAAATGTCTTGCAAACTGGGAAATTCCACATACAGGAGAACCAGAGGAAGTCAGAGAGAAAGGAAAGGAAGCTGAGGCTGGAAGAGAAGTCAGTCACCTTGTAGAGAAAGAGTTTGGGTTCTTGGAGCTCTGAGTCTTTCACCTGCCCTCTGTGCCCACCATGAGGGGCACAGAAGCATAAGCAACTTCCATTAAGGTCAGAGTCGGAAGGAACCCAGGAGCTCATTTGGTACAATCCCCTCACACTCCATTATATAAATGAAAACGGAAGCACAGTGGTGGGGGGCGGGGAGCTTGCTTCAGGTCACCCAGGATGGCAGAGGCAGAGCAGGGACCAGACTCATTTCCTGATGGCAAGTCCAGGACACCATTTCCACTGCCAGTCGACCCAGATGCCTGGGATACTTCCCTTGCTCTGGCTGGGGCATCCAGAAGCAGGCTTGTGGGGGCCTCACTTCCCAGGGAGAATTCTGGGAGCTTCAGGCCAAGAGGCTGGGTTCCCTCCCAACTAAGTGTGGCTGGGCACCACCCTGGTTGGCGTGCCCAGGGCCTCCGGAGTAGTGCCTACAGCCAATGAATATAACTCACATCGAAGAACAAACACAGCCTTATTGTTCTGATTACTGCACTGGGTTGGGCATTTATTTATTATCACATTTTTTTTCATTAGCAGAAGGCAAACATTCTCCACCCCAGTAACTGCAAATTTGCTACCTGTTTCAGAGGATGGGTGCTGCCCCTGCAGGCTAGACTGGGAGCAGATCCCCCTACTCTCAGGGTCCTTCCATCATATCTAACTCAGGTGATGGTAAGAAAGACTCAGGTCACACATAGGGAGAACATCCCACACCATCAGGACCCAGTGGCTATGTGACTAGTATTGGAATCTATGGGGTGAGATCAGGGTCCAGACAGACTTGGTCATATTCCTCCTTTGCTTCTTAACTTTTTGCAAGATTCTAAGCCTTGGGCTTTGGTGTCTTTGCCTGTAAAATTTTAGAGGTGGTAAAGATTAAATAATCTGTGTGTGGAAGCAATTGAACGGTAAGGATTAGAGGTGGTTAAGGATTAAATAATCTACGTGTGAAAGCAGTTGGCATGGAGCCGGATACACGGCTGCTCAATAAACAGCGCCAAGCTGTATCTAAAAGCACAGTGAAACGATTAGGCCACAGCTGCTCTAGGAAGACTTTCTGAGGCTGGGAGGCTGGCCTCGTCTGGAGTCTTAAAGACAGCAGAGGGCAATAGCCCAGGTGTAATCTCACTTGGGAGCAGGGAGAACTAATTTGGTGGCCTTCTTGGGTCACTTTGTTCTCATTCAGCATTTATTTCAACATTTCCGTCTCTCCTTGGCCTCAGGAGCCCCCACCCCCACCCATCCCAGGCATGAGTCACCCAGCCTCTCCCCTCTTCCCTTAGGACACGCCCTTCTCTTCCCTCCCTAGCAGTGCCTTCCCCCAGAGATCCAGGTATTCTTCCTGCTCCCATTTCATAAGATCCAGCTTCTTTGGGAGTCCCCTCCCCAGCAAAGATAGGAAGATTTAGGAGAGATCTTCAAAGAGAAAAAGCTTCCAGAAAATTCAGGTTCACAGGCAGAGTTACCTAAGGAGTCTGAGGCTCAAGTCTGGGTCCCTCAGGGCCAGGGCCTTGGAAATGCCTCTTCCTCCCCAGAGTTCCTAGAGTGGCCCTGGGCCCCTAGGAGGAGGCCTAAAACCTCCTTCTAGCTGTCTGTGGTTTGGGGGAGGAGCTTCTGATTTCATGAATCTTGTGTGTGTGTGTGTGTGTGTGTGTGTGTGTGTGTGTGTGTATGTGTTGCTTTGTTTTTTTGTGTTATGGAACCCAAGGCGCTTTACCACTGAGCCACATTGCCAGAGCTTTTTATTTTCTCCTTTGAGACAGGGTCTTGCTAAGTGGTCAGGGGCTCACTAATTTGCCCAAGCTGGCCTTGAACTTGCAATCCTTCTACCTCAGCCTCCGGAGGAGTCGGGGGTTCATTTCCAGACTCTTGAACCTCATCTTCTGATGGATACTTTGTTACCTCCTATAAAATGCACAGCAAGGATGTTAGGGCTGGGAACCTACCTTGTGGAACTCAAGGATTTGGTTTGACAGAAGCAGACAGTGGAAGCTGGAAAAGGCCTCCAGGCAGTAAAGCGGCCAGCATTTCCCAATATAGCGAGAAGCTTTGCAGGGTGATAAGAGAAGATGGTAGCTGATAAAAGAAGTATTTTTCAACTAAGTTTGGAAAATGCTAGGCTAAAAGAGTTTCTTTACTCAGGACTTCTCAGAGCCTCTAATATGCCAGTGTGAATTGTGACCGTCTAGAGAGCATCCCATGGGACAGTGATTCAGCCACCCTCTGGGATTATGGTGAGGAAACTGAGGCACAAGGTGCTACGGATGGAGTCACAAGGGTGCCCATGGTCTGTGCACTTTCCCTAACATTAAGACAAAGCTGGTTCATTCTTTTCCTGTTTTTTTTTTTTTTGTTTGAGTTTTCACTGTAATCCGAGGCAGGGGTAGTGGGAAGGGAGGGTTTGTTTGCTTATCCGTGAAGGCCAGACTAGGGCAGTGGGCAGAGGTTCCCACTGAGTATGATTTCAACTACAACCACGTAGAAACTTAAAAATCATCAGGCTTCTTTGGATGTGGTTGGAGCAAATGGTGAGGTGATGAGCTTGCCGTTCCTGGAGGGAAGCCTGTGACTGCCCACTGGGTGGTACAGCAGGCTGAAGGGTGGTCCCCAGGAAAGGTAGGTGCACATTCTGTTTTTAAAATTTTTATTTTATATTAAGGAGTCGAGTTATTGTACAATCATAAATGCATATAAAGTAAC
The DNA here is from genome assembly GCA_004027875.1 of Aplodontia rufa. Taxonomy (NCBI): domain Eukaryota; kingdom Metazoa; phylum Chordata; class Mammalia; order Rodentia; family Aplodontiidae; genus Aplodontia; species Aplodontia rufa. Next base: position 61,001 of record PVKS010000078.1, on the reverse strand, counting down.
AATATGATATGCATTTATCCTTAAACCAGAATTACTCCCACATTGCCCATACCCCAGTCTCTTGATTCTTCTATATTTCACCCCTACAAGCTATATAAGTAAATTTTCCAGAATTAAATGATTGCATGAGTATTATTTGGATTCTCAGGGGGGTAAAGACTATGCTACATTGTTGATTGTCTCCCTAGGTCCCTCCCTATTCTCCCCCCACCTATCACATTCTTATGTGAACCTATGGGCATGGCCTTACTTGGGAAAGGGGTCTTTAAAGATGTAACAAAGTTAGAGCTTTTAAGATGAGATGATATGGGTGGCAAAAGTCCTTATAAAACTGAGGCAGAGAAGAAGGGACAGGAAGATGAGCACAGATGGCCAGTGACAGCCCCAGGAGCTCAAGAGGCAAAGAACAAAACCGGAACAGGGCCTCCAGAGGATTTCAGACTTCTGGTCTCCAGAGCAGTTGAAGAATCCCCTCCTGTTGTTTTAGACCTGGGGTAACAGAAGGGAGACACATAGTAGGGAAGGGAGGCTGCACTCAACATGGCTGGGGCCCTCCTGCCACCGGTCACCCCCTCCAGTATACCTTTCCTTCAGTAATGGGAAAGCCGCGCCAGGACTTCACTTTTGCCCGGGAAAGGGAAGCCATGTGTGAGACCCAAGTCAGGAAAAGCGAGTGAGCACAGCTTCGTGGCTAAATTCTGCTGCTGCTTTGCCATGGCCACCAGCAAAGGCACCCACTTTGGCCACTTGTCCCTTAAAGTCAAAGAACCTACAACTTGCTTCCATGCCCCAGCAGTATCAGACCATCTGTGCCAAGCAATCATCAGATGGCCTGCCAGGCTGCTGGCCATCGACGCTGGGTGAGGAGTTAAGCCAGAAAGGCAGTTTCTGAGTTGCAGACACTAGGAGGTGGTTAGCTCCGTGCAGCAGCTGGGTCTGCTCTCTATCCTGGGTCACCTGACTCCATGTCAGAAATCAGCCCAGCGACCCCCACCCCACCCCCCATGCACACTCAAGGGAAGACACCCCCCCCCATGTACAGTCTGTTCCTCACTCTGCTATATGCGTGCACTTTCACACGCACCCAGGAGCTCTGTCCCAACAGCCTCTGCTTGGAGACAAGCGATAACACGCCCGCCTGCCCGTCTCTTCTTGCCTTTAGTCCCTGGCAAATTAAGACCAAACCCAAGTTGCAGGGCAAAAGAGGATCAATTATCAGGTGAAAGAGAGGCTGTGGTTCGAACGTCTCAGCTGCAGTTTGGGAGACCTGGGGACAGGAGAGAGGGGTGAACCAACATCCCTCTCAGAGCTACAGATGTTCCAGATGCCTGCAGATGATGGTAGAGCAAGTCTTCTTGCTTTGTCCCTAAATCCAGGAGCCCTTCTGATTACACAAATCAGGGCTGACTGCTCCCTTCCTGCTGGGGGAGTAGAATGAGTTTTGCCCACCTGGGAGGCAGGTCAGGGTACTCTGGGCAGGAGCCCCAAGCAGACACGCCTGTGGGTGCAGTCTGACCGGCTCACGCTGATCCCAGCAGCCTCAGCATCCTCTCCCTTTCCTCCTTCAAGGTGGGAGGGTTCCCACTGCCCAGAGAACATCAACAGGACCCGCACAAGCCACCGCCCAGAGACTGCCTATCTGTGCTTCCCGGTTCTTCTCTTCCCACTCTCCAAATTCTTCGCAAACCCCAATATCCATCCCCACACATGAGTTCAGGGGGCCAGGGAACAGGGAATTCAACCTTCTGGTTCAGAAATGTTTTGTAAGCAAGCCCTGGGGCTTCACGAATGTTCACCTGCAGGGTTGTTTTGCGCAGCTGGGGCAGGGTTGGGCAGAAGCCCCCTGTCCTCAACTGCCTTCGCCTCCTCCCTCCACCACCCTAATTTCAGGCTCAACTGTGCGCATTTAGGGCTTAATTAAACTCTTGTCTTGCTTTCAGAAGAGACACTTTCTGCCCCAGGGAGTTGCTACCTCGCTTTGTGGGGAGGGCAGGTCTGAGCAGGCTCTAGGGGAGGATCTGCTAGGAGAAAGAAAGAGCGTGTCTTCTGGAAGCCGCAGTGCAGCAGCCCTGGAAAGGAAGCTGGCCCTGGCCTCCTTGGTGGGGGCTCCAGGCACAGAGAGGCCTCCCTACATCTGCTGCCGCCACCACTATATGCTGTGCTCAATAATCGCAGGTCAGGCTGTCCAGGTCACCCTGTTCTCAGTGCCCTGCCCTGCCCTGCCCTGCCCTGCCCTGCCCTGCCCAGCTGGCAGCCTCCAGCACCTCCCGCCCACCACTGGCCACACCCTGGCCTCACCATCCTAAGGGTCCTCCTGCAGGGCTAGCCCCCTGCACCCAGGGACTCACCCACCTCCCTGGGGCCCTCAAGAGGAGAAAAAGGGCCCAGCAAGTGGACTCTGTGACCTAGACCCCCAACCTGCCCATATGGGGACCACATTCCCAAACCCTAGGATGAACTCTGGTGCAAAACTTTCTAGAAAATGTCTCAGAGATTTCAGTTAGAGTCCTGGGTTTCCCCATTACCAACTGTGTGTCCTCTCGCAGATTCTGTTTTATCTTTCTAAACTTCATTTTTCTTATCTGAAAGTTGGGGGTTCTAGGGGCTGGAGCAGTGGCTCGGCAGTTGAAGTGCTTGCCTGGCATATGTGAGTACACAAGTTCGAACCCCAGCAGCACATACATAACGAGGTGTCTGGGGCCTGAGAGTCATATGAAAAACTAAATAAAAATTGCTTCTCTATCTTTCTCTCTCTCTCTCTCACTGTCCCTCCTTTCTTAAAAAAAAAAAGTTGGGGGTACTAATAAACCTCCCCTGAAGGCTTGGAGGGGGATTGAAAGAAATACCATAGGAGAGAAAATATTTTGCTAATTTAGGCAAAAGATTATACAAATAGTAAATATTGTTTCAATCTAGACTGAGCAAGCTGTGAGCAAAACTGCTAAAGGAGCTTTTAAGTATTTCCAAAAGATTCCTAGCTCAGAGGCAGTCCTTACACATTTGTTGACAGTGTGAGCACCACATTCCCTGCACAGGTCCACCCTGGCCAAGATGGAAGCTGGTCTCACCATCCCTGAACTTCTTTCCTTGGACTTCACAAGTCCCTCAGGAACTAGTGCCTTGGTGTTTTCCATTGTGTTTTGTACCAACAGGGAAAATGAGGCAGGGAGCAGGAAGGCCCTTGTTCAGACCACACAGTTTGAGAGATGGCCAGGGGCTAAAGCCAGGTCTCCAGATACCCTGCCCAATCCCCAAGGTCCTGATGCTGTCACTGGGATGAATCTGCTTTCTTTTTTTTTTTTTTTTTTTTTTTTTGCCTTTCAAAGATAGAGCCAGAGAGAAAGAATCTTTTTTTTTTTTTTTAATCTTTTTCTTCTCCAACACTAGTTGTGTATGTGGTGCTGGGGTTCAAACCTGGGTCTTTGCACATGCCAGGCAAGCTCTCTACTGCTAAGCCTCTGCTCTAGCCCCTGGAATTTGCTTTCTAACAAATCATTTAAGCTCACTGAAGGACAGTCATTAAAAATAGTGCTCTGGAGTGTGAGGCTCTACGTTTGGAGATTAGGGACTGTCAGATCTGCCAGGGACCTCGGAGGTTTCTTATGTCAATCATCTTAGAATACTGAGCCCAGGACAGAGGACCAGGTATAATATGGCCCTGGCCTCAGGCTCTCCTGGTCTTGCAAAGGTGTTGGAGGGGGGTGTCTGTCACTCACCCCTCTGTCCCAGGGAGCATGATCCTCCCCAGAGAGGGAAGCTGCCCTAGAGGCCTGGGGGACAGTCCCTGGAGAGTCTTATCCCCAGGTAATCCTCAGTCAGCCAGGGTAACCCTGCTGTTTCCCTTCTTCTGAGAACTTCCCTGTGGGATGACACTGAGTCCAGGACACAGGCTTTTCATCTTCCCTTGAGAGGACCCAGAGCTGTGCTGCCTGCAAGCGCATCAAAGTCCTTCCTGACATGATCTCATTTGGCCTCACCTGCCTGCGTGGGGTTGGAGGAGTCAGGGACTGGGGGAGGGAGAGTTCATTAACAACAGTGGCTTGTCCACAGTCATACCATCAAGCAAGTCGGTTTCCTTCTGTGTGCCTCAGTTTCCCCATCTCTAAAATGATGGTTAAGGGGGCTGGAGTGTTGGCTTAACAGTTAGAGCACTTGCCTGGCATGCACAAGGACCTGGGTTCAAACCCCAGCACCACATACACAACTAAGTATGAGAGAAACAAAAACCAGATGAAAAAATAAATAAAATTGATTCTTTTTCTCTCCCTCTCCTCTTTAAAAAAAAATATTAAATGAAGATTAATCACGTATGATGACTGCCTGGTTGGAATGCATTGCTCTCAAGGAAGGCAGAAGCCAGTCCTTTGATGCAGTAGGTGAGACTCACTGGTGGCTCCTTCAAGCCAGTTTCCTCATCTGTGGAATGTCCTTCCTCACAGGGGGATGAGACTAAATAACCCAAAAGCACCTCTTACAAGGTCAGCATATACCAGGTACCCCATGATGTTACTTCTCAATCGCCAGCAAAGCCTGTGCCTGTGGGCCTCCTCCTAGTCTCCCAAGACTCTCCAGATCTCAGTGGCTTGGACTCCCCCAGGCAGCTGCTCAGTCAACCCCAGGCAGCCACTGCTGATCTGGGTGCAAGCCTGAGCCCTTCCCAGGGGCCGGGGGCTGTGAGTTCTGACCCTCGAGGGGCTGTCAACTTATTGTGTGGCCTCAAGCCAGTCTCCTGGCTTCCCTCAGTTTCCCCACCAGTAAAATGGGGCTAATGACCATCAGCCTCCCGCAGCAGGGTGTTGTGAGAATTAATTAAGGTTTGTAAAAGACTTTGAGATCCATGGATGAAAGGCCTTGGAGAAGGACAGAGTGTTATTATCCATTATTAGAACTGTTATATTCTATCCAAGGATCTCAAAGCCTCTCACAGACAGTAATTAGTACCTTGCAGGGGTGTTTTGAGGGTGATTAGTTCCATTTCACCTATGGGAAAACCAAGGCACAGACAGAAGTTAAGTCAGAAGAGGGCAGAAGGGATAAGAGCCAACCTAGGATTCCTAGAATTTATTGGAGTCCTGGCCCTTGCATCTTCACCCTCCAGGGTACACTCAGGACAACTTCCTTGGGCCAGCCAGCCAAGGGTCTAAGAGGGGCCAGTGAGAACTCAGATCGAGTGCCTCACCACCTGATTCCTGGATTCTTCTCTCCCCATCGCACTGCCCAAGGAGAGTGATCGGGACAACCCATGTCCAATATAGCAGCAGTTTACACCCAGTGACCTGAAAGGAGGATGGCAGCAGGAGATGCAGGCACAGAGCACAAAGGAGCAGAGTTGAGGCCTCTGGTCACCTTATGTGGGGTCACATTCAGACTGGGGTGAGCCAAGGCCAGACTTCCAAGCACTTATTTTCTTTCTTTCTTTCTTTTTTTTTTTTTTTTTTTTTTTTGAGAGGGATAGTTAAAGAGAGAATGATTCAATTTTAATTAGTTTTTCATATGGCTTTTGCTCTGACACTTGTGTATGTGGTGCTGGGGTACGAACCTCTGTCCTGGTGAATGCCAGGCAAGCGCAGTAACTGCTGAGCCACCTCTCCAGCCCTCAAGCACTTCTTATAGAGCATCCAAGAGGGGGAAGCAGCAAGAGGCCACAAGACTGATGAGATGTGGGGATGGGCAGGTGCCAGACTGCCAGCCCCATCAAGGACTCCAGTGCCCAAGACAGTCCCTGGTCTACATGGTCTGAATGAGGCCACTTGCTTCCTGGAGAAAATCAGGAACCCCTAGTGCTTGTGACTGGCTCCATGGTAGTCTCCCATGTGGCTACCTTGATTATTATTATTTTTTTTAAAGAGCAAGAGGGACAGTGAGAGAGAGAGAGAAAGAATCAATTTTATTTAGTTTTTCATGTGCCTTTCATTGCTCCAAGACTTTGTTGAGTACGTGGTGCTAGGGTTTGAACTCACGTACTTGCGCATGCCAGGCAAACACCATAACCACTGAGCCACCTCTCCAGCCCCCCTTTGATTATTCTGTAATTATAAATATTTACTCATATTAATTGTAAGAATTAATGGGTTTCACTATGACACTTCCCTACATGCATATGTTGTTTTTTATGTGATTTGTTTAACAAAGTATCCCTGAGCTAATAATTTGAAGATAGGTTGTACTTATTCACCTAATAAGGCACAAATCTAAATACATAGCATAAAATTAATTGATTAATGTGGCCAACTGCAGAGATACAGAGCAAATCCCGCTTGAGATCATGCATCCCCACCAAGGCTGCCACATGTCACAACTTCAGGCATTTGTCCTACTGCTCAACCCCACTCCCTGGGGGCCAGAGCACTGACTGAGGGACTCTGGTGTTCAGTGGTGAATGTTGAATAACCAGCTCTCAAACAACAACAACACATACACATATACATACAAAACCCACAACAACAAAAATCTGATGTATAGCATTTGAAAATTGTGTCCTTCTACCTAGCTGATTTCAAGCTACCAATCAGCCCTCTCACCAAATTGCTGAGACTGTGACAGCTATCTTAAGTTTTTTTTTTTTTTAAGAGAGCAAGAGGGACAGTAAGAGAGAATCAATTTTATGAATTTTTCGTGTGACTTTCGTTGCTCTGACACTTTGTTGTATACGTGGTGCTGGGGTTCAAACCCATATACTTGTGCATGCCAGGCAAGCAATGTAAAGGCTGAGCCACCGCTCCAGCCCCCCTTAAGTTGGTTTAAGGCAGCTCCTGAACGTTGCTATCATCTTAAACGTGTTTCCCCAAGGCGAGAGGGTACCTTCCTGATACCACAGGAAGGAGATTGGGAGGTGCCCCTCACCCAAAGTGGTTCGTTCCTTCATTGATCTTTCTCAGTCACCCAAAATTCCTATGAAACCCCTTGTTTTCAATAAAGGTCTGGTTGGCATAAATGGAGAAAAAGAAGGCTGTTTCTTGCTCCCTTGGGTCGGGTTCTTGCTCTAGAAGTTTCTTTGTAAGGTGGCAGGCAGGTTGTTAAGAAAGCAGGTAGGCGCTGGAATGGTGGCTCAGCGGTTGGAATGCTTGCCTGGCATGCGCCAGGACCCAGGTTTGAACTCCAGCACCACATAACAACTAAGTGTCCGAGAAATAAGGGCCAGATGAAAAAATAAAGAAAACTGATTCTCTTTTTCTTCCTCTCACTCTCTCCTAAAAAAAAAAAATGGACATAAGATAATGTCCTTTTTTTCTTTTAGTTTTATGATTGTTTTTTCATTTTTTAATTGGTGCATAATAATTACACACAATAGTGGGAAGATTGTTATGTCTTGACCGATGACTGGGGGTCAAAGAGAGATAGGCATAGAGACACGAAAAGAGAGGCAGATAGAGATTTTTGTTTGTTTCCTGAAAAATTTTTTTTTGAAATTTTCTTTTTTAAGAGAGAGGGACAGTGAAAGAGAGAGGGGGGAAAGAAAATTCATTTTTATTTAGGTTTTCATGTGGCTGTCGTTGCTCCGACACTTTGTAGTGCACGTGGTGCTAGGGTTCGAATCCAAGTACTTGCACATGCCAGGCAAGTGTCATAACTGCTGAGCCACCACTCCAGCCCCTGTTTCCTGAATTTGAAAAAGTCAAGAAAATTTGTCCCATGATCCTTAAATACTCCAGTTTTTATTTCCACCAAACAACAGCTTCTCCTCATTACCACCATTCGCCACTCCAAATTAGGAAATCAAACTTTACTTAAAGCCATTGTCCAATCCTTGGACCTCATGCAAATTTCTCCAACTATCCCAGCAATGCCTCATTTGCCTTCGGCTCAGGATCACAATCAGGATTCTGAGTTGCACTTAGCTGTCATGGCTCATTAGTGCCCTTCAATCTGGAATCGATTCTCCGTCTTCCTCTGTTTGTGATTTTGATAGTCTTAACGCGTATAGACCATTTACTCTGTCATCAGAGACGCCCCAACCCAACACTGTGACTCGTTTCCTCGTGTGCGCTCTCAGGCCACACATTCTTCGCCAGCATGCCTCAGAGAGGTACTGTGCTCATCACAGGGCCGCACATCCAGTCCTGTGTTCCTGGGTCGCCCACCAAGTGAGGTTCATCTTGACACTAGGTCCAGCTGGCGCCTACACACACTGCCCATCTTTCCCTTTGTCTTTGATAAGCATGTGGGGGAGAGATCTTGAGGACACACCAATGCTCTGCCCCTCATCAGATCTGCACCCCGCCGCCTCAGCATGCTCTGATAACTCCTATGAGGGCGGCCAACCAGCTACGTTTATTTACTGGCATCCTATTGGTATGGAATGCCTGGCTTCCCCTTTCCTTCCTTCATGCATCTGTATCTGTAGGACTCATGGACAACTATTTCAGCCAAAAATCTTTAATCTGTTACTATAATTAGTTATTTCGATGCCCACATTGTCCCAGATTAGCCGGTGGGAGCCCCTTCAGGCAGAGTTCTGTCTCATTTTGATATGTTTCCGTTATTCTTTGAGCATTTTCTCACTTTCCAGCACAAAAAGATGTTTCAATCTCACTGCGTACATTCCCTGTTCCAGCCCCAGGACCAACCATTTCTCCAATCTCTGGGGTTTTTTTTTTTTTTGTTTTTGTTTTGTTTTGTTTTGTTTTAGTATCAACTAAAAGAAAACTGAAACAAAAATCTAGACACTTGGTACCTTACTGTATTGGGGTATCATTGCCTCTGGCCAATAGTGGCTGTCAGTTCCAGAATATTCTGAAATAACAGTGGCAAACACTGGCATTTTCTTCTTGTGCCTGTATTTAATAGCAATGTCCCTGGTGTGACAGTGCCACACATGGTGCTGCCTATTGGTTTGACATAGATGCTTCTTTGCTTTGGTATTGGCTGTTTGCTCCAGGGGTGTTTTACCACTGAGCCACATCCCCAGCCCTTTCTATCTTTTATTTTGAGACAGGTTCTTGCTAAGTTGCTGAGGCTGGCTTTGAACTCACAATCCTCCTGCCTCAGCCTTCTGTGCTGCTGGGATTCTGGGCATGGTATAGATGCTTTAAAAAATCATGTTAAGGAAGGAACCTGCTATTTGGATTTTATTCAGATTTTTAAAAAATCAGGTATGTAGGTATATATGTGGGACTTATAAAAATATGCTTTTGGGGCTTCTATCTGGATAGCCAGGTTGCTTTTCCTCTTTTGACCTATATGGAGCATAGCACACCATTCAGCAGTATCGAGCCGTATGTGCTTTCTTTGAATGAACGGTATTTGGGCAGAATGTAGTTTACAGTACAGTGCTTGGTCCAGTGTGCTGATATTTTATTTAGCAATTGTGCATCAACGTATATGAGTGCAAAACACCCAGCAGTCCCTCGTTCATCGCCTTTGTCAGACGCTTGCATTGAAGGGAGAGAACCAAGTGTACCTGTGGGTACAACAGAGTGACAGGTCCTGGGGACACAGAGACGTGGGGGAGAAGGAGGAGTTCCTGTAAAGCACAGGGAGAGGTGAATGCAAAGGAAGTTGCCCTCCGAAGGGGAATTTTAAGAATGGAGCCAAGGGCCAGATTTTAGCCAGGGTGCAGCTTGCAGCAGGAAGGCTGAACGGCCATGAGATTGCGGAGGAGGCCAGAGGGTAGGATGGGTGGCCCCACATCTCTCCAGGTGGAGGCAAGGAAGATGTCTGAGTCATTGCCAGGCCATGGTTGGAGCCAGTGGAGATGGCAACTTGGAGAAGAGAAGATGGCCCAGTGAGCCAAGAAGATCTCAAAACGACGGCAGCTTTTCTTTTAAATGAGGATGAAATAGCCCCATAGAGATGAGAAAGGAGCTGGGACGAGGCGCCCTGTGCTCAGCGCAGGAGAGGATCTGAGAGCTGGCGATGCTGAAGCCCTGGCTTCTGAGGTCAGGTGTTAGAAGAATGAAATGCTGGGGACGTGACCTCAGGAAGGATTTTGGCAAATCCAGCCCTCTTCTGTAAAATGGGTGACTATACAATGCCTCCTTGGATTCCATGACACCTGGAGCCCAAGACCACCTAGTGCCACAGGTCTGGATGCTGCTCAGAGGCCGAGCAGATCACAGGGGCAGAAAGGGGAAGAGAGAGAACTCCAGCCAGGATCCGGATTCCCACAGCTCTACAGGGAGCAGGAAGGAGCCGGGTGGGGAGCAGTTTTCCAGTTCATACAGGCGGTGATCTGCAGTGCTTTAAGACCCAGGAATGCGATCCACTAAGTGGGAACTCCAAGGCAGAGGAGCACAGAACGTCTGAGGTCCCTTGCTTGCAGTTAGGTGGGTGACCTCTGCAGTTCCTCGTTTAAACTGGGAACTAAACAACTAGCCACTACCACATACCCCCTTCTGGCCCATTTCTTGCTATGGTCCTAGTACCAAAGGTCCCTCTCAGGGCCCCATGTGGTCACTGCCCCTTCCCAGGGTCCCTGCAGAGGTTCCTACTCCCTTGGGTGGGACCCTTACTCCTCAAGGGACAGGTAGGAAGGATGAGGGTTGCTCAGCAAGGACTGCCCTCCTGGGGTTCGAAGGATGTTACGCTGATGGCTTTATTTTTATTTTTATTTTTATGAGAGAGGAACAGTGAGAGAGACAGAGAAAGAGAGAAACAACTTTATTTAGTTTTTCACATGGCCCTTGTTGCTCCAACACTTAGTTGTGTACGTGGTGCTGGGGTTTGAACCCGGGTCCTTGTGCTTGCCAGGCAAGCGCCAAAACCGCTGAGCCACTGTTCCAGCCCCGCTGATGGCTTTATTAATATGTGTCCAGCACAGTGTCTTCTTTACAGAGGAGGAAACTGAAGACCTCAACTCCCCCAAGATAACAGAGGTGGTGAATGCCAGAGCAGAACTTGAACCCAGATCTATGAACCCCAGAGCCCAGATGCCCCAGGGGTTGTGGTGGGGCCACCAGGTAGAGCCTGAAAGTACCTGGTGAGATTGTGCTTTGGGGGTGCAAAAACAAGACCCTCAAATACTCAACCTTTAACTGTGGAGGTGGGGTGGTGTCTCATGAGAATTACTCATCCTCTCTGGGTCCAGAAGCCTCTGATGGAGAATTGGAATAATAATAGTTTTCCCAAGAGATGCAGAAAGTAGAAAATCAGACAATGGCACCTGGGGCTCCCAGGCCCTGGAGGTCTGGGCAGGAACAGTGTGAAACCCGCACCATGTGCAGAGCAAAGCAGCCCCCACCCCAGGATGGGTGTAGGACTCTGGAGTGGATGAGGAGGGGGCTTAGGCATCTGTCCCTTCTGTCTTCCCCTCCTGGAAGAGGCCTTTTCTTCAGGGCCGGTGGGAGGACCGAGAAGCAGCTTCCGATGAGGTTGAGATGCCCTGCAAGCGCTCCTCCGTTAGGAGTTTCCACCTGCCCTCCCCCTGCAAGGCCCTGGCACACAGCCTCAGGCCTGGGCCTCTCCCTGCCTGCTCCCCTTTCCTCCCCACCCTGTCTCCCTCTGCATTCTTCTCCCTCTGCCAGGCAGCTGGCCTGACTTGTCCTGCTCCTCCTGCCTGACTCCCTTCTCTGCACATCTGTGTTAACTTTCTGTCACTGTGACAGAATACCAGAGAAGAGCCACTTAGAGGACGGAAGAGTGATTTTGGTTCACAGCTTCAAAGGTTTCAGTTCACGACTGGCCAGCTCCATTGCTCCGGTCCTAACATCATGGCAGAAGAAAGCTTCCCAGTTCATGGTGGCCAGGAGGCAAGGAGAGAGGGGAAAGAACTGGGAACAAGATGTAGTCCCCAAGGGGCTTCCTGAAGAAGGGTGACAAACCTCACTTTGTTGTGGGCCCTGTCCGTGTCCTAGTCCCTGTGGCTCTCTCTGGCAGCCCCTGCACTTGGGACACCATGTGGGGCAGGCAGCCCTGTGCATGAACAGATGCAGGCGGAAGGCCTGGGCCCCCTTCGACAGAGGAGTGTGGCTTGAGCTGCGGGCTTGCTCTGTGCAGGACCTGGCTGAGGAGGGAGAAGTGGGTCCCGCTTCCTGGCTCAACCACTGACTGTTAACTCTGAACAACTAGCTTCCTCCCTCGGAGCGCTGGTTTCTCAGCTGATAAGAGGGGACTTGTTTTGTGCAGGGCTAGGCCGGAGGCTGGCCTGGCCAGGATGGAGCTTAGCACTGATACGGGCCCTGAGTCTGTGGAGTGCTGACAAGAGTCTCCTATTTGGGTCTGGGATGTGCGGGGCCCCAGAGCTGAAGGAAGAGCTGCCTGGGGAGGCAGGGGACTCCCTAAAAAGGTAACTCTAAAAGGGTTAGGCAGCCTTCAGTCTCCACCCTGTACACAAAGAAGTCAACATAAGAAAGACAGCAAAATTGTATGGCCCCAGAGCACCCAGCCGATAGCTCCCTCAGCCATCCCTCACGGGACCTCTGCAGTGCCAGTCACTGGGCAAGGCCACACCACCAGGCACATCAGACTCAACCTGGCTACGTCCCCTCCAGCCCTGTCAGGCCGGTTGCCTCTGCTTTCATTCCACCCCAGCCAGCACCAGGACACCATTCCTGAACGGCTCCTGCCGCTCAGACACCGGGGCCTCCTGGCTTTGCCCTCACCAACCTTGGGTTTTGAATGAGAGAGTGAATCTTCTCCACAGTGCTTGCTTATTGGGTGCCAGGCTGAGGGTTAGGCACAGCTGTGATGGGCATGTGCTGGCTTCCTCTCCAGGGACAGCCTCAGCTGTGGAAGGAAGGCTTTCTCAGCACCCCAGCTCCTCTCAACGTTTCTGGCTCTGAAAGCAGAAAGGCCTGTCAATCTTGGCCCAACATGGCAGGACTCTGCAAAGGAATTCTAGCCTCCCATGGTGGCAGAGGCCACCCCCGGGTTCCATCCAAGCTCAGCTTCCCTCTGCCCCATTGTGCATCCTTATCTCTTGTCCACAGGGGCATCCAAAGGCATCTTCCTCTCAGAGCCCACTTTCCAAGGAACCCAGCCTATGACACAGGAAAGAGGCATGAACCTTGCCAGGTATGGGGGCATGCAACCTATAAACCAGTGGCTCAGGAGGCTGAGGCAGGAGGATCACAAGTTTGAAGCCAGCCTCAGCAACTTAGCGAGGCCCTAAGCAACCTAGTGAGAACCCGTCTCAAAATAAAAAGGGCTGGTGATGTGGCTCAGAGATTAGGAGCCCCTAGGTTCAATCCCTGGTACTAAATAAATAAATAAAACACATGGCCCTTACCTGGAATGCTCTATCTCATCAGAAATGGAACAACAGCAGCATCGATGACAGTAACTGCCATTTCTAGAGGTCCTCCTCGCAGCGAGGCACCCTGCAATGCATCTCACATCCACTATCTCAGTGGTAGTCAGGCCTCTCCCTGCTCAATGAGATAGTTACCCAGCTGAAACAGCTTGAATAAGAGAATATAGTGGCTCAGGTAACTGGAAAGTCCAGTAGACCTTTGCTTCAGCTGCTGGGGCATCCAAATGCTGGGGTCGTGTTATAAATCCGTGTCTCCCACGGGTATCTGTGAGGAAACGGGGGGAGGCCCTGTGGCCTGTGCCTCGCTCCCGGCTTCTGCTTGTGGGCAGTGCGTGGCATTCCTTGGTTGCAGCCGCTTCACTCCAGCCCCTGCCCCTGTCATCACCGAACTTTTTGCCTATGTGTCTTTGCATCTAAATTCCTTTCTTCTTATAAAGATAAGAGGCATTGGATTAAGAGCCCACCCTTATCCAATGTGGCTCCATCTTAAGTCGCCTACATCTATGGGAGGGATCTAGGGGGAATCAACAATGTCTTACTCTTTAATCATCCAAGAAGCCTATTAACAGTTATGCACCCATTTAATTCTGGAAAATGCACAAATATCTATATATACAATATGTATAAAGTGAGAGATATTTATATCTGTTAGAGGGAGGAAATTTAGAAGAGTCAAGAGACTGGGGTGTGGATGTTGTGGTGGTGATTCTGGATTAGGATGGGGGCACATCATATTGTAACTACATATATATTTATGATTATACAACAACACAACTCCTCAAAAAATTGAATTAAAAATTGCCTACGTCTGTAAAGACTCTTTTTTTTTTTTTCAAAGCACCATGGGTCAGGACTTGAATAGATCTTTCTAGGGGACACAGTTCAGTTTTCTTTCTACCAGTGTCGTGACTGCAGTAACTGGCTAAAGCCCTAAGTACCATTCCCACTGGTCTGACACGAGGCCCATGCCTACCCCTGGGAACTTGGCTCTGTGGCCAGGACAATGGAATATTATTGGCCAGGCCTGAGTCGTGTCCTCACACGGGGACCAGAAAGCCCCATCTGGACCTCATATCCAACGGAAAATCCAGATGATTTCACCAAAGGAACGAGAACAGTCACCGGGAAAGTTGAGTGTCAGGTACCACTTAGCCTCAGCACCCTGTGGACTGAAACTCAGAAAAGTGAGGTGACTTGCACCGGGTGAACAGGATGAGAAGGGAGCTGAGACTCTCGCAGGCCCAGCTGGCTCCACAGTGGCTCGCCTGACATTCCCCAACCAAGGAATGCAAGAGTTCAGAGAGTGCTGCCCCGTGCAAGCCCCAGGTCAGGCTGCGCCTGGAGAGCGGAGAGGGAGGACATCCCCCCGAAGGAGGGGCCAGGAGCCTGCAGGGCCCATGGCTCGGGTTCCATGTGCAGGGCTCTCTTGGGGGAGGAGTGAGGCCCACGGTGCAAAGTCTGGGCCCTCTGTGTTCCATGGGCAGTGGGGAGTCTGACAACCTATGCACCAGGAGGGACTTGGCTGTTGACCGGCTCAGTGTATAGTCTCAATGTCGTTCCGGAAGCAGCAGAAGCTCAGGTGTGCAGGGCAAGCGTGAGCAATCTATTGCAGTCAGGCAGGAGGTGGCAGGACACAGTGGGCTGGAGAGGAGGGCAAATCCATCCCCTGGCCACTGCATAAGACCCAACCTCAAACCTAACCATGTCCCAGCCCAGCCCAGTGACGCCTGCTCTCTAGGATGAGTGCGAGGAGCAGCTGGGACTTCCCACATGCATTGCCCCTCAAAAGCCCCTCTAGGCAGACTGTTCTCATGACTCACGGTTTGCACCCCACCAAGCAGGGAGCGAGGCTAGCTGATGGGCCAGCTTCCCTCTTGAGGAAAGAGGACTCCGTGAGTCTTTTGCAAGTGAGGCAGTACCTCACGAGACAGGAAGGAGATTCCCATCGTCTCAACCAGGCAATGGTGCTCTTGTGAAGCATGCGTGTGTGTGTGTGTGTGTGTGTGTGTGTGTGTCTGTCCATAATGTCTGGGTAGGGGCCTTTGAAGGCTCTGTTCTTCAGTGACACCTGTGCATGGAGATGGTCTCAGGTCACAGAACCACAGCACTCCCCAGAGGTCCTGAAGGAGAAGGAATGAGACCCTTCCCTGCTGGGTCCCCTAATCTCTCAGGTGACTCAGCATGTAGCACCTCACTCCCTGTTGCATTTGAGAGAAGGGGAAGTGGGTGGCAGCTCTGGGATTTTTCAGGGACCATTTCTAGTCTCAGCTGTTCCTGGGGCACTTGCGCTGGCTGCTGGGAAGTGGCCTCTGGGAAAGAGGCTCTGTTTTAGTCAGCATTTTCGCTGCTGTGACTAAAAGATCTGACAAGAACAATTTTAGGAGGCAAAGTTTATTTCGGGGCTTACGGTTTCGGAGGTCTTAGTCCATAGACGGCTGGCTCTGTTCCTCAGGGCTTGAGAGGAGGCTGAACATCATGGTGGAAGGCATGGCTCCAGGGAGCAGAGAGAAACTCCACACCAGATACAAAATAGATGCCCCAAGGCACATCCCCCTGCACCCACCGCCTCCAGCCACAGCCTACCTGCCTCGTTGCCAGTTAATCCCTCTGGGGTGCAGCTCATGGCCTGGGTGAAGGCTCTCACAACCTAATCATTTCACCCCCCCCCCAGCCTTTGTTTTTCTTTGTCTCAGTTATTGAGCTTTTGAGGGACACCTTTCATCCAAACCATAACAGGCTTCCTGTCCCCATGAGAGGGAAGACCATCCTGGTCTCTGGGACTTGGCTTTTCCCCAGGGTTTCCACAGGTGCAGAAAGCTGCCACCCCAGGTCCCTGAGCACCCTTCTCCTGGGACACTGGAAGGTCTTGCTTTGTGGGCAGCCATTCTTGGGTTCCCTAGTTCCCCAGCTTTCCTCAAGGAGGTGGGAGGTGAACCCAAGATTTTCAGTTTGGTAGATGGGCAACGTGAGCGGGAGCCCATTGCATTTTTTTCATATTGTTCATAAATTTGGACCAGAAAACATCTCTTCTCCTAAGAAGTTGGTACTTTTTTTTTTGTCAGAAAAGGAGAACTTGATAGCGAAAGTGCTTACCTTTTGGGAAAGACTGGCGGGAATTTCTGCTCAGGTGCAACCGTGTGCTCAGCCCAGAGCTCTCCTCCGCCCGAGGCTTCTGGTAGAGCCGATCATATTTGTGCTTCCATGTGTGACATCTCAGATCTTTCTGGCACCAGGCAAGACAGAATAAGTGAACACAGGATCGACAGAACCACTGGGCACTCGTTCCCTTTGAGACCCTGCTCTAATCACTGCATGTGCAGACTCATTTAAGTTCCCAACAGCCCTGAGGAAGATGTTGTTATTGTCCCATTTCAGTCAAGGAACTAACACAGGGGGAAGAAAGGCTTACTCGAGTTCATGCAGCTGCTGAGCGGTGGAGCAGGACTGGCTGCCTCCTGCATCCTCCTTCTCACTGGCCAAACCCAACTGCCTCTGGGAACGAACCAGTGAAGGTGGCCCCGTGGAAGGAAGCCCCTTTCGGGGCTGGAGAGGAAGGGTTGACGCTGGCAGTGGCAGCAGCTGGGTAATAAAGTGTCCTTCTGGCCCTCCTATGCGAGGGTTCCTTTTGGGGCAAACACGAGGCGCTGGGAAGGCTCCTGATCCTGGCTTGCCCTGTGGCCTTGGATAAGCTCTTGTCCTCTCTTGGCCTCGATCCACTCACTTGGGAAATTGTTAGTGGCATTGAAGGATTTGAGAGACCTTTTTGCTTTGATGCTCCATGGCTCTCCTTTCTGGTGAAGCAAAGAGCGTGAACTCTGAGGGTCAGGCAGCGAGGACCTGGAGGGACGGGACGTTAGGGTGGGTGATCTTCAAGCTCTAGAAGTCCTTGAAGCAAGAAGAGGGCACAGGCCTCAAACCCATGCCTGCCCCGCATGGGTAACCAGCCTCCCTGAGAACAGCTGGGGAAGGACCTAGTGTCAGTCTTGGGAAGAAGCCCAGAGACCATCCAATCTGAACAAGGACGCTGAGGTTCAGGGAAGGGGAGAGAAACTCGCAGGTGCTGTAAGTAGCCCTGCCCCTCAGCCAACCCTTCCCATTGCCCCCTTCTCTTTTTTTCTGAAAGAGCCAGCAACCAGGCAGGAGAGTGTGAGCCACATCTGAATTGCAGGCAAGAGGAATGATAGAGTATTTGCCTGGACCAGCGGGAGCTCCAGCTTGTCCCTCAGGACTTCATGTTATCCTGGGCCACAAGTCAGCAAAACATCATTGGGACATCAACCCAGTAAGGACGAATTTGGGGTCAGGCATTTGCTTATGATTAATCCACATGCCTTAAGAGCTGAGTCAGCCCTGGGAAAGTGGCAGAAGAGGCCATCTCTGTATGCTAGGCTCTGGTCTCTGGCTTCCAGGACCGTTGCCTCATCCAGCCCATCCTGTACAGTGCTCCTCAGCCCAGCCCTGCCCCCTGCTAGCAGCTGCTGGTATCTTTAAAAAGTCCAGTGGGTCATTCACATTAGAGTGATGCTGTGGCATCAATACGGTTTTCTTCCTCTGAAAATCATATTGAAATTGAATCCCTATGATGAGATCTTGAGATGGGGCCAGTTGGGACTTTTAAAAGGTGTTTAGGGCTCTGCCCTCATGAACAGATCAGCCCATTCACTTGATTAATGGATTAATGGGCTAATGGGTTATCTCTAGAGCAGGTCTGCTTATAAGAGCCAATTTGGCTGGGTCCCTCGTGTGCTGCCTTCTCTTGCCATGTGATGCCTTGTGCGGCCTCAGGACTCTGCCAGCAAGAAGGCCATCATCAGAAGCCATCCTTTGACCTTGGACCAGAACCATGAGCCAAAATAAACCTCTTTTCTTTCTAATGTATTCAGTCTGTGCTGTTGTGTTATTCGCAGCAGGAAACGGACAGAATAGACCAGCAGTGCTGGGGAGGGGAGACTGGGTTCCTGCTCCTGTGCCGCTGTCAGCTGTGTGGCCCTGGACCAGTCCTTTCCTGTCTCTGGCCCCAGATGGCTCCTCTGCAGAGCGAGGGAGCGAGGGGCCTGGGCTGGGGGTCTAGATATCCTATGCACCATGACACTGGGTAGGAGGAGCTGCTTCTCCCAGGTGGTGTTTGCATTATAAAGGAGAAGAGCTGAAGGGTGAGCCTGAGCCCAGTGGCTGACCCCCAGGGAAAACTGCTGGGTGTCTGGAGGCCCTTGAGTGAGGCCTTCAGCCAGGCAACCCCTGTGTGGAGTCCTCCTGTCCCCCGTGTTGACATAGCAGTCCTGCAGGCCCTCAGAGTGATCAAAACTGGTCTGGGGACCCAGATGCGGAGAACCTCCTTTAGGCTCCAACCCCCAATGCATGGAATGGGGGTGCAGCGATGCCCCACTGCACAGAGCATGCCCACCACTGTGCCTGCCACTGCCACCCTCTCCTCTCAGTTCCCAGGGCTCAATGGGGAGGCAAGTTTTCCAGATAAAGCTTTCCAAAGCACTGCCTAGAGTATACAATTATATGGAGACTGAGGTTCATCTTCTGCAATCTCTCACCTATAGGGCATTGACAGATGAAGAAACGGAGGCTTGCGAAGGGCAGGGGGCTCTTCCAGGCTCACTGTTAGTAGTGGTAGCTGGGGCTTGAACAAGGGAGCCGTTCACACAGGCCTCAGGTAGGCAGATACCAGCCTGTTGGCAAACACGCTTTGTAGTTAAAGGCACAGAGAGGCTGGAGTAATGGCTCAGGGCTACAGTGCTTGCCTGGCATGAGTGAGGACCTGGGTTTGAATCCCAGCACAGCATATACAACTAAGTGTTGAGGAAACAAAAACTAGATGAAAAAAATAAATAAAACTGATTCTCTTTCTCTTAAAAAAAAAAAAAGGGGCACCAGCCTCCTTTCCGTCATCATCACACATGGTCACTGCCCCCTCAAGAGGTGCCCCTCAAGAGGGGTCCTGTAAAAGGGTAGCACATAAACGGCATGTGTTGTTGGTATCATTATTCCTGTCCCAGTACTCTTATGCTCACCATAAACGTGATCTCACACACTGCAGATGCCCAGCCCAACACCTCGTGAGCAGCCAGCAGACTAACCTTGCCCGTGGGATGAGGCTCCCATGGCACCCCCTCTGGCCTCCCTTTCTGGCCTCTGACGTCCATCCTTTCTGGGTGCCCTTTCCTCCTTGGGGTTCCATGTTGAAAATACCTTTTCTTCCCCAGCTGCTCTCTAACCAGAATGACCCGGGCTCCATGCACATGAGTGACTTTTGCTGAAAAGCAAACATCGCTGGGGCACCCAGCCTGGTGGTGTCAGGCTGTGCGGTTTACCTCATGACGTCATTTTCCTTCCTCTAGATAAACCAGAAGAGACTTATAGCTCAGAGTTTCAGCAGTCCTGGGGAAATGGCGTCTGCTCTGACTCGACGTGGAAGGTTCAGAGAGGGCAGCTGGGCTGTGGCCTGGCTGGGGAAAGTGATCCCCAGACTTTGCCACGGTTCAGGGTGACCGGAGAAGCTGAATGGTTTTTCAGGCAGGTCGCTGGTAGTAAGGTATTCTCTAGATGCAGGTACAGGCCAGGGGGTTGCAGAAGCTCATGAGGATGGACAGGGAGCTACAGCAGCCAGAATCCTGTCCTGATGTCCCCAGGGACCACCCTTGCCCAACACAAGGGGTGGACCTTCTGAGTCCTGGTGGCAGAGCACCAGGCCCTGAGCCACCTTCTACAGGCAGCCCAGGAAGATAGAAGGAGTCTGAGACTGAAGAGAGCTTTCTTCTCTGTCCTCCTTCCCCAGTCGAGAGATGGCATATGCCAGGTGTGGGGGACAGTGGCCCTGGGGCTCACAACTGTTGGATACTCCACCTTGTCCCAGGTCATGTGCTTTATTATCTCATTAGCTATTCTGACAACTTTGAAGCAGGTCTTCTATAGAGTGCCCGTTTCCAAACCTTTCTCCAAGGACTTGCCCACTGTCACAGTCAGTAATCCGGCGTGCAGTCCGTGCACAAGATCGTTTCCTAGATAGGCAGCGAAACGCTGCCATTGCTCAGGGGAACGGCCAGGAATCTCTGGGGAACGCCTCTCCCAGCACAGCTGGGCCCTAAGCAACCGGGTGGCCCCAGCAGAGCTGCAGCCCCTTCCTAGGCAGCCAATGAACTTTACTTGCTCAAAAGGAGCTTGGATGCAGCTGGGGTCAGGGTGGCAACACAGAGTCACCTCAGTCCTGATCTGTCCACTGCTGGGAAAGTGGTGACCCTTCCTTCTGCCTTCTGCTTGGGGGTGGGGAGGACTTTTCTTTCATTTGAACCAATTCTTATTGGGCTTCTACCTTTGCCCATCCAGCAGGGCTCTAGGCAGAATGTAGGGGTGGAGCAGGTGGAGAAAGAATCCGAAAAACACAAAAAGGCCAGATCCCATCCTCAGAGAACTACACTCCGCCGAGATAGCGATAGGAACAATGACTCCAGCCACCATCACCACAAAACGGCATAATCACCGTCCTTCGTGAGCATTACCATGCACCAAGGCCCAGACAGAGCAAAGCACGCGCGTCTCATTTACTCCTTGTTAAAACGCAACCTGTGAAGTGGCCATTATTATTTCCATTTTATAGACAGACAACTTTGCTTTAGTTCCTTGCCTGAGGTCACCTAGCTAGAGTTGAAATCTGGGACCATCAGACAGTAGGGTCTATAGCCTGACTGGAGACCTGGGTCTGAGGCACAGGGATCCATGTTCCTCAATGATGCATTTCATGCCCATGCAGAGCATGGGATGTAGGGGAGTCAAGACCCTGTGAGGGATCTGGGTGGTGAGGGCATGCAGGGTGCAGACTGGCAGGGTACTCCCAAAAGAGAGACTAACCCAAGCCATGGCTCAGGAGGAGGACTTATGGTGCCTGAGAGGGGCAGCAAGTAGGGACATTGGGACAGAGTCAAGAGAGAGACCAGAGGCAGTCTAGGATGAAGTCAGAGCTAGGTGACAGTCTCTCATTCACCCAGTTCGGGCCTGGCCTCCTCACATAGGCCTTTGTCCTCAGAAGCCGGTCCAGGTGGGAGCTACCCCAGTGTGAGGCCCCTCCTCCATTCCAAGCCACCCTTGAACCTGTCTTCCTGTGGCCCCCATGACTGCCAGGGTCAGCTGTCGGGGCTTAGGAGTCCAGAGAGGATGGCAGGAGCAGCTCGGAGACAGCGGGTTCATGTGCTGAGCTGGCGATCTGGAGACTAATCCAGGCAGATATCACCCACGTGGGTGGTCTCTGGGAGAGCCTGGAAGGGAA
The DNA here is from genome assembly GCA_004027875.1 of Aplodontia rufa. NCBI lineage: Eukaryota > Metazoa > Chordata > Mammalia > Rodentia > Aplodontiidae > Aplodontia > Aplodontia rufa. The sequence continues at coordinate 39,540 of PVKS010000078.1, read as the reverse complement.
CAGACAGGGCTGGCTCGTCCTTGGCTGGGGCTCAGGAGCTCAGCTGGAACAGGGTGATCTATGTTGTAAGCTGGGCTGGCTGCAGGATTGCCAGAGCCCCTGAAACTGTCTCCATGTCATCTCTGGACCTCAGGAGCCACACCTAGACAGCTACAGCTGCCTGCACTCAGCACAAGCTGCTTTCTGTCCCCAGCCTGGGCCACTCTCTCCTTCATCAGCCAACATTCCTCTTCCATCCTCAGGAGTTGGGCCTCAGCTAATTCGCCCTTTGCCTCAGGGCCCTGAGCTGGCCACGAGGACCAAGGGTGACTTGGAGGTAGAGAAGAGGCATTGCCAAGGACAGTGAGCCGTGAGCCGCAGGCATTGGGGATGGTGTTGGAACCCAGCTCCCCTTCCTCACACCCCTGGCAGGAGGCCCAGGCTCCAAGCTGGCCTCACAAGCTGATTCGTGACAGAAGCTGCCTCCTGCCTCCTGCTCTTGGTGGGAGGGGCCTGGGAAAACCAAGTCGCTGGGCCCTTGGCCCTGTGGGGCTGCCCAGGCTGTGTGTGGCAGCTCAGAGACACGGAAGGCCCTTTTCTTCATTAAGCACAGGGTGGAGAGTGACGGAATCAATAGAAACGCCTTGCCAATTATTCAGACTGGAGGCTGGGCTCCAGGGGAGGCAGGTTTGCCTCCTCAGCCCTTTACAGTTCTCGTGCTCTCCCCCCGCCAGGGTAAGCTGCTCTGGGGACTCGTCTGGAGGTAGGGAGTGGTGGCATTTTCCCTGGTGTCTAGTTCCTGGCTGCGCAGTGGCAGCCCCTAGTCCTGGAATCCCAGAGAAGCCAAGCACCCCGTTCCCCCAGGACACTATTGTCATCTCTGCTGTTGTCTGGGCTTGGGCCCTCAGAAATCTTGTTTACAGTGGCGGCTGTACCATAGTGACTTTTCCAGGTGGCCAGGACAGTGAGGGTTAGACACCAACACTGAGCCTGGGCATCTAACCCAATCCCCTAAATCCAGGCCAGAGTGCTGTGCTGTCCAAGAGCAATGTCCAGGTGGGCCCAGCCCTGCACCCTGTGCTCAGTTTCAGTGTCCCTGAATAGACACCCGGGGGACAGGCCAGGTGGTTCATCTCAAAAGCCCTCGAGTGCCGAGTATGCATTTGTTGCCCTCAGTGTCCCTACCTGCCTCTGAGCACCTGGGTCAGGCAGAGTGGGCAGCGCGGGGAGGACTGATGAGGACAGAGGGTGGCCTGGGCATCCACCAGGGGCTGCTGGAGTAGGTGGGGCAAGGCATGATGGGTCAACTAAAGATCTGAGGGCATGGACAAGGTAGGTGGATTTGAGAGCGATTTTGGATGGAGAAGAAATGGGAGCAGCGACTGGTTGGATGTGGGCACTGGGGGGAGCAGGGAGTTTTCTCTTGTACAAGCTGAGGTGCATCGTCTGAGCTAGAGGCCTGAGGCTGCTTACCTCCTGTATGGCTTGTCTGGACCCAAGGACACTCTTTGCCCACCACTCAGGTCCCATCTCCTGCATCACCTTAAGCACATGACCCCCAGGTGGGAGTGAGGGAGATTGCATGAGCCTGCTGGAAACTCACACACACCTATTTCTACTTGCAACTCAAATAATGAAAAATTGAAACACACAAGAGAGGAGGCAGGGACTTTCAAGACCCCCATGAGCCCATCACTCAGCTCCAAGGTTCATCAGCCTCTCTACCTTTCTTAGTTCTCTTCCTACTTTTCTTAGGAGGTGCATTTTATTGTATTTATTTTAAGAGAGAGAGAGGGACAGTGGGACAAAGACTCAATTTTATTTAATTTTTCATGTGGCTTCCATTGTTCTGATACTTCGTTGTGTACGTGGTGCTGGGGTTTGAACCTGTGTCCTCGTGCATGCCAGGCAAGCACGTAATCGCTGAGCACCGCTCCAGCCCAGGAGGAGAATATTAAAACAATCTCAGATAGCAAATTATTTTATACATAAATACAAGTTTTTAATACCAGGCAAATGAAATTTCTTCTTTTTCTTTTTTTCAAGAGAGAGGGATAGTAAGAGAGAGAGAGAAAGAGAGAATCAATCCTATTTATTTTTGCATGTGGCTTTTGGTGCTCTGAGACTTGGTTGTGTACGTGGTGCTGGGGTTTGAACTCGTGTACTTGGGCATTCCAGGCAAGTGCTTCAACCTCCGAGCCACCACTCCAGCCCTGAAATTTCTTTAAAACACTAGTACAATGTGAAATCTTAGCAACTGCTGATAAATTCAACCATGATTTCTTAAAATCATATAAAACCTAGTTCAGGCCCAAATTTCCCTGATGATCTCACCCTTGCCGGAGCAGCAGAGGCCTCGGTTACCAGGTCAGGGGAGATTGCGGCAGCAGGTCCTGGCACAGCCCCTGGGTCAGTTCCGCTCGGACTGTGGTGCATGTCTGTGTGCCTGCGTATGTGCAAAACAACTGTGGAGGGAGGGAACAAATAAATGGAGGAATAGAGAAATGAATGGAAAAATGTGCTAGTTGGGGGAGACGTCCCCCAAAGTTCTCCGTGCATTTTCAGAAACTGGAAAACAGAGCCAGTGAAAGTGTTGGGGACAATTTTCTCCGATCCTTTGTCTCCTGCCCTTTCCCGTCATTGAGCCCTGCCCAGCTAGTGTCCAGGTCCCTGGGCCCCCTTCCCCACTGGCCTGTCTGCACCCCCAGGGCAGTGTTCCTCCCCAGCACAGGCTGGAAACATGCAGGGAGAACACAGCTCACGCCCAGCCCCTGCGTCTGCTGGTGGGGTCTGTTTGCACAGGGTCATCTGGTTTCAATCCAGTGAAATCTTAAAACTTTCCATGGAAACGTCTTCTATTTTATCTCCTCCCTGATGGGCTGGACAAATTCAACCTGAGCAGGGTCTGAGCTCCTGGGTGGCTGTTGGGTGACATCAGTGGCCTCTGACAGGCAGGAGTGGTCAAGGCCCAAGGGTTCCAAAGTCCCTGTGTGCCTAGTTTCAAATTTGGCAATGTCCCTTCTTTATGTGACTTCAACAAGGTTCCTTAATATTCCTGGACTTCAGTTCCTTCCTCTGTAACATGGGAACAGAGTTGGCACAGCATGAAAACTCAAGTCTGTCAAGTGCTTAGCAGTGTCTAGGACATAACGAAGGCAGCACTCAGCACTGGTTATTACAGATCAAATCAGGTTTTTTGTACCAAGGTTTGAACCCAGGAGCACTTAACCACTGAGCCACATCCCCAACCCTTTTTAATATTTTATCTAGAGACAATGTCTTGCTAATTTGCTTAGGGCCTAAGTCGCTGAGGTGGGCTTGCAATCTTCCTGCCTCAGCCTCCTGACTTGCTTGGATTACAGGTTTGCACCACCACACCTGGCCAGATCCATCATTTCTTAACACCTATTTCAGAATGCGTACATTTCTGGAGTTTTCGAAAGGTAAGATCATGCACGCTCTAGTAGCACATATAGTCCAGTGAGGTCTGGTATGGTGTCCACAGTCAAACACGTTAACATTTCCTCACTAAGACCTGAGACTCACCCTAAATGGGAATCACACATAGGCTGCCTCACATTTGATCAAGCCAGGTTTCGCTAAATAAGTTATGAAAACAACTTTGAATTTTCAGAGCTTGGGGGAGTTTGGAATTGTGGACAAGAAACTGGGTACCTGTGTTTTTATTTGGGGTGAAGGGGTGGCCTCTTCTGCCAGAGGGACAGGCCAGCCTATGGAGGGTGTGGCCTTGCCCGCAGGCTCAGCAGCCAGAGGCGAGGCTTGGTGAGCAGACTGCAAGCTTGTGTGCTGGGAATGGTCCCTTCCTGGGGGGCAACCACAGGGCCAAGCGGTGCGGCAGCTGAGGCTCTTCTTGTCCCAAGTGGGCACCCTGCAGGCCATGAATAACCAGGTTGCCCCTGGCAGGCCTCTGGATGGAGCTCCCTCAGCTTGGGCCACCCCTCCAGAGACACGGGAAGCTGAGTGGCTCCCTGGGCCATGACTTCTGAACCATCTCCCTCCAGCAGCACCCCCACCCCCGACCTGGGCTAAAGGGCTCAGGCTCAGGGCATTTCAGAGGAAGGAACAAGGTCCTTTCATCTTCAACCAGAATTCAAGTGAGATGTCTGGGCTGGACACCCTCAGAGGTCATCTCATTCACCCCACCCCATGCTAGAGAAGAGGGGACAGTGTCCTGGACGTTAGTGCAGAGGTTCAGGGTTGGCAGAGCACTTCCACAGGCTCTGGTTTGGGATTCAGGAGAGTCACATCAGCACTGCCCTATGTTTTAATAAAGCCAGGTTTCGAGGTACAGTGACCTTCCCAAGGTTGCGCAGCCACCCAGGCTCCTGGCTTCCTGTTGAGCGCCCACCCCTCCACACCCCATGCCTTACTGCCTGTGGTTCACGGCCTCACAACTTCTTGGTGGTCTCCCAGGGACACCTGCCCTGCTGCCCCTAGCCAAATGCAGCCCGGAGAAAAGAAGGGCTAGAAATAAGGCTAGGGTGGGACCCAGCCATGGGCCGGGCTTGTGTCCCTGCCTCCTCCACAGCTGGCGTGGGGAATTCCCCCTCGCTGGATGCCCAAGGCTTAAAGACAACACCTCAGCTAATAACACAATATAAAGAACAAACAAGACAACAGCTGGGGTGGATGAAGGCGTTGAATGCTTATAAAAATGCTTTGAGCCCCTGGAAGAAAGGAGACTGCAAACACCAAGCTCCATCCCCCAGCCCTCCAGCGTGGCTCTGAGCCTCCTAATGGAGGAAGCGGAGGACAAGCAGGAGGCCGGGGTCCAGAAGGAGTGTTGGGATCGGTCACGGACGACTGTCTAGTGGCCTGGGGTTGCCCAACTCCAGGAGGCTGGCAGGGGCGCCTGTCTCCAGCCTGAGCTGCTTTGAAAGCATTCTTCTGGGGACTTCTGGGCTGGCCAGAGTGGTACAGGGAGTGGACATGGCTCTGGAATCCATCTCAGTGGCTGCCTGTGGTCACCTCCTTGGCATGGGCAGAGGACAGCCACCTCCACCATAGCCGCAGCATCAGCGAGGAAAGTGGGCTGGACACAGCATGGGGACTCAAGCGGATGGTCTTGCCCTAGGCCACACAGCCCACCAGACAGAGCCAGGTCAGTGTGGGGTTCGGCCCATGCATGCGGGGCCTTGCTAGCTGCCTTGGCCCTGGGACATGCTGCATGCACAGTACTGGGAACATTAGGCTCATGCTGGGTCAAGTGCCCTGGAGTGTCCCCAGCCTGCTGCTGCTGAGCTGATGGGGTGCTGTTTTTCACCCCGCTTACCCTTGTACAAGCTATCTGTGCTCCACTGTCCTTCCTCACTGTACATGTAGTCCTGACCTGGACATTCCCCTCCAGATCCAGGACCTCTTGCCTCCCCATGGGGTCTCTGAGCTCTTCCTTTATGCTCTGCCCCTGCCCTGCCCATCATGCAGCATCCAGGGTGGGCCTCGCTGCAGCTGAGTCCAAGAGGCAGGTAAAAAAGCCTCCAACGAGACCCGGGGTGATGGTGCACACTTGTAATCCCAGCTATCTGGGAGACTGAGGCAGGGGCATTGTCAACTTGTGATCCGCCCGCCTCAGCCTCTTGAGTCATTGGAATTACAGGTGTGTGCCAGTGTGCCCAACCCCTATGTCAAAAATTAAAATAAATAAATAAATAAATAAAAGGGCTGGGGATGTAGCTCAGTGGTAGAGGGTCCCTGGGTTCAATCCTCAGAACCATATTGGAAAAAAAAGTGCCCTGGACTAGCAGTTGGTTTGGGCCTCAGTTTACTCATCTGGGGACCAAGTTGTCTTGGTAGCCCCAAGATCCTCAGACACTGGGTGATCCACTGATAAGACCCAGAGCTGCCTGGCTGCTTTGGCTCAAAGTGGCAGTGGAGCCATTCAACTGGAACAGCCACCAAGGGAGAGGTGCAGAGGGTGCGGAGGGAGTGGGGAGCAGAAGGCTGGGCTCCAGGCCTTCTTCTGGGTCCCAGAGAGATGACTCAGGAAGAGCCTACACCATGGGGACACCTTCTTTCTTCCCAGAGTGGACAGTGACAACCCTGGATGGAGTAGGTGTGGCCAAAGGCCTGCCCACTGAGGCCTTGCCACTGCCACCTGGGCCTTTTCCGCTCCACAGTTGGCTCTCAGAACTTCCGGGCATTTAGCTTCTCCAGGTGGGCGGGCGGGTCTGGTGTCCCTTGGAGGTGGCTTCTCAGTGCCCAGCAGGTGTTCCAGAGGCGAGGACCGAAGCGGGGAGGCTCTACTCTGCTTGCTGAGGCCGTCCACTGGGGCCTTCTCAGGGTGACCTCAGTGATGTTCGGGGCCCTGGATGGTGGCCCAGAGGGAGCCAAACCAGCCACCGGTAGTGGAATCTCAAGCTGCCCCCACGTTCCCCCAGGCTGGCCTAGAGTTGGGGATGGGCTGAGGGCTCCTTAGTAGTCAGCACGGTGACAGCTGTCACAGTCTTTGTCTCTCCAGTCAGTAGGCAGGCCTGTTAGGTGGGTTGTTAACCATTCCCAGTTAGAGACAGCTGGGTCCAGAGGGGTGACAGCAGGTAGCCAGTGAGTGGCTGAGCGAGGAGTTTCATCTTTAAGGCTTCGTACCTGGGCTCATCATCTGACTCTGTGGCCTTCCAGCCTCAGCAGGCTGCCAGTGGGGTCTGAACGGTGTTTAGGCCAATGCAGCCTCCTAGTGCCCAGGCTGGCAGGGTGGGGTGGGGCATCCTCACCGCTCTCTGAACTCTGAGACTGAGCAAGCCCCTCCCACTTTCCACCCTCGCAAGTCTGCACAGACCCAGGTTTCCGGGCGCTCCCAGGGCCCGAGCCAGGCCAGTCCATGCCCGGTCTCCAGGCTGCCTCCACCCCAGGGCTTGAAGCAGTGCAAAGTACAGGATGCAGACTCCCTGAGCCCAGCCTGGGCATAGGTCCTCTGGCTTCCATGGCCCTACTGTGCACTGTGGCCACTGGTCTCAAAGTTTGGGGAGCTATCTTCTAGGTGTTTCTTACCCCCATCTCTTCCTGTTTACTCCTTCCCCACATCCTCCCCTGTGTCAGTGCCAACCACCCCACTTCCCAGGTGTGATGCCTTCAGAAGCTGCCTGCCTGGGCTCCCTCCCCTTTACTGGCTAACCCAGCCCTACACTGACCACCCTGCCTTGACGTCACTGTGTCCTCTCCTCCTTTGCGCCCCAGCCTTCAGGGACCCTCAGCTTGCCTGGGAAGGCCTGCTTCACTAGCCATTTCATCTCATCATTGGCTGAGCCTGAAGACACAATCGCCTCCTCCTGGTCTCACTAAAGCCACTTACCTCATTACTTCCTCCACCGCCCTGCCAGAATATTCCAGCACATTCAGGTTCCCCTGCTCTGCAGTCTTTGAGGCACGAACTGGCCTCATCATCACACTCATTTCCCCACGATGTTTGCTACCTGATCCTCCAATGTTAGTCTGGCCCAAGCACCTTCCTACATTAAGTCACAAAGAATTATTTATGGGACATATTTATAACTGGGAAAATGAAGAGATCATTAACCTGGCCAAAAACAAGGGATATGGTGTATGGTGCATACTCCAACGATGGTGTGAAGACTGCAGCAAGATGGTAAATGGGTATGAAATCATGTCAACCAAAAAACTGATCAGGACCCAGAGTGATTTGATGTTGTTTTGAGACATGTTAAAGAAGAATAGGATGAAGACTGGAAGGAAGCCTCTGGATGCCCCAGACCCAGGCTGGGACAGCGTTTCCTTTTATACAATAGTACAGAGTATTTGTTAACACCATTAAACACCTAAACAATAAACACGGTCATGCCCAGGGGATGGGATTGTGGGTGATTTCTGCTCTCTGCTCCTTTCCTCAGGGGGAAAAGACGGAGATGCTAATAGTTTAATGGAGAGATGGGAGGCTTGGAAGCGGGTTGCCATCTGTGACACCTGCCTAGGTCTAGGGCCCGGTGACCCACGACCCAGCAGCAGAGCTTTCGGGTTGGGCTGGTGGTGGGTCCCTCCAGGGCACCCCGGGAGACCCTGTGTGCTCACCTCAGACAGCTGGGTCCTCCAGGGCGGAGAGGAAGCGGAAGGCGACCTCCTTGGGGGCACCCGCTGCCTGCTCTCCTGGTGACCTCGCAGGTCAGCCAGGGCAGGGAGGTGGGGCTGGGCTGAGGAGGGAGGCAGGATGGGCGTCACGCCCACTTCCTTTGCAGTTCGTGGTATTTTCCCCACCTCCTCCGGGCGCATCCCCAGGCCCTACCCTGCCCTGGTGGCAGCAGTGACTGTGTTTAGGTGAGGGCACCGGCCAACTGCTTGCTGCTGTACACAGCTGTGACACTTTGTGTTCCTGGAGCATCCGCAGACCTTGTCAGCTCATTCTCATCAGCAGCCTGTGCAATGGGCTCAGGGTCACACAGGTGAGGGAGCCCAGGCTCGGGGAAGTCCCCTCTGTGGTTAGTGCAGCCAGCCCACCCCACTCTGCTCTCTGCCTGCCACCTCTGGGTGGAGGGACACTCCGCTGGGTGTTCTGGGCGGGGTGGAGGGGACCCAGGCAGAACCAGAATGGCACTGGAGTCTGGGCATGAGGCCGATATGTGGGGAGGGAAGAGCCACACCCTGCCCCTTTCACTCACCTCCTTCCCCTCTAGGCTCAGATGTCATTTCCTCAGCTGCGTCTTCCCTGCCCACCTGACTCTAGCGCCCTCCTGCTGCTTCTGGCTTTGATCATTCTTCTTCCTCACTCCTACTTTCCAACATACTGAGCAGTCTCCCAGGTGCTTCATGCAAGGCTCCGGGAGGGCAGGGATTGCCACAGTTTACTTACTGCTGTGTCTCCAGCTCTAACACAGCGGCTGGCATCTCATGATTACTCACTAAACAATAGAATGCCTGAGAACCAGGCACCACGTGCTCCTCAGCCCTATCACCAGGGAGCCAAACTGCCACAATGGAAGCAGAGATGAGATAAGGAGCTGCCAACAGGTTAGAGCTGTGTCCAGATGGCCTCTCCTCCAGGAAGCCCTCCCTGATTTACCACTGCGGGAAGCAAGCAGGAAGGCTCCTGACTCATTACCATCACCTCCCCTGTCTGTGGTCAGCGGCAGGGGTGTGTCCTCATCCTATCTGCTGGGCTCTCCGGGGACAAGGCTGGTCTTACCCTTCACACAGCTCTAGAGCCAGGGACCAAGAGTGTTCTTCACAGGTGTGGGTGGTACAGATGTGGCTTCTCCCTGAAAGCAGCTCCCACCTCCTGCACATGGCAGTACTTAGTGGAGCTTGCGGGGATGGGTGCACTCCTGCCTGGCTCGGCGCTGCTTTTCTGGTCCTAACCTATCAAAGTCCAGACCTGTGGGCTCCCAAGTCCTGCTCATGCTTCACTTGCTCAGTCAAGGGAGGTCTTTTGGTTCTAGGAAGCCAACATTTCTTCCTTCCTACAGCCTCTGCAAGCCCAGCCAGTGCCCATGGGTGTGGGACGGTCCTCTTGGTGTGTGAACCATAGCCCATGACTCCCGTCATGCCTGGAAACTCATCCCTCATGCCAAGCTCCCTGTGGACCAGGAGCTCACCCAAATGAGCGGACACTGCCCTGAGGGAACCCTCACCACTAGATGGTCACCCTGTGTGTTCAGAAAACTCGGAACAGCCCCAGCTGCGGGCTTCCCAGGTCTACAGGCGGTAGCAGGACTCTGGGGCTGACGGCCTGGCCCTGTCTATTGTATGTCAGTGAGAAGGGACCCCGGCTGGTAAATGCTCTTGATTCGACAGGAGAAATGCCCACCCAGTGGGACGATTCTGGGGGTGGGTTCTCTAGTGTTCTTTGGAAACCTTAGCAGGCAGGTGTGCGAGTCATGGGTTGTAAGCGGGGAACTGATTACCTAGTGCAGGTAGCTTAAACAACACATTGCAAATGTGTGTTCCAGGAGCTCACAGCGAAGAGCGGGGATCCCAGGTCAAGCTGGTCAGCACGGGTTCCCCAAGGGGCCTCAGGAACAGAGATGGGGGTGTGGGCACATGGACGGCCTCAGGCAGCCAGCCTGGGGGCTCATGGTGCTGCAAGAGCTGGCAGCAGGGCGCCGAGGCCCCGGAGGAGGAAGCGGCACCTACATTCAGACTGTAAGGGAGAGACGGAAAAAGCACATTTTGGGGGTGAGGGTCAGTGGGTGCTTCGGGGCAGGGATACGGGAAGGGAGGAAGAAAGGGGCAAAGAGCAAGCTGTGCAGGAACCTTAAGGGCACTCATAATAAAGGCAGGAGTTTTTGAGGTTAGAGCTGTGTCCTAGCCTTCTCTCTCTGCAGGTTCCGCACCTGTGGATTCAAGCAAGTGCAGACTAAAACTCTTCATGTATCCATCTGTGCTGAACATGCAGATGTTTTCTTGTCATTATTCCTTAAATAATACGAAATAACAATCATCTGCATATTTTTTACATTGTATTAGATATTATAAGTAACCTAGGGCTGGCTCAGGGTTATGGCGTTTACCTGGCATGAGCAAGTCTGCGGTTCAATCCCCAGCACCACGTACATAACGAGGTGTCAGAGCTTGGCTTTCGTTGCTCTGACACTTTCTTGTGTATGTGGGGGCTGCGGTTTGAACTTGCACATGCCAGGCAAGTGCCATAACCATCCAGCCACCACTCCAGCCCCATCTTTCTCTCTCTTAAAAAAACAAACAAAAACCAAACCAAAACAAAAAAGTAACCGAGAGGCCTGGAGCGGTGGCTCACAGTACAGCACTTGCCTGACATGCCTAAGGATTCGGGTTCGATCCCCAGCACCACGTACACAGTTAAGTGGAGGGAAAATCAAAGCAAACCAAACCAAAACAGATGAAAGAGCTCAACAGATGCTCAGTGGTAGGGCACTTGCCTGGCATGTGTAAGACCCAGTTTTGAACCCCAGCTTACATACCCAGCTAAGTGTTGGCAAAACCATAAAAGCTGATTCTCTTAAAAACAACAACACAAACCTTTCTCTCTCTTAAAAAAAAAAAAAAAGTAACACAGAGATGGTTTAAAGTACACAACAGCATATTCATATGCAAATACTGTTCTATCTTCCACTTTAGACTTGAGTATCTGCAGATGTGTGTGTGTGTGTGTGTCCTGGTGTGCGGTTGTCCCCATGGATCCCAAGAGACAACTAACTCACCATGTGCCAGGCACTTAGCACATATTCTGACTCACTGAGCCCTTCTGCCCACCCCAGGAGGTTGCAGGAGCTCCCTGTTGCAGAGGAAACCAAGGTCAAGTGGCTGGTTCAAGTTCGTGCACCTAGTAAATGGTGGAGCCAGGATTTGACTCAGGCAGGCTGGCTGGCTCCAGAGCCCACGGGCCTCAATTTTGACAAGAGGCCAATTAGCCTCCAGCTAAGCTGGTCTTGTGACGGGGTCGGGCCCTGGTGGTAGCTGCAGTGGATGAGAGTGGGAAGCCACCGGGCCGGGTGGCTGTGGCACAGCAGGTGAGGCAGCGTCAGAGCAGGTGGGGAGGCAGGCAGCCGTCTGGGCTGTGCAATGAGCAACCCACACACACCGAGAGCCCCCGGAGTCTCGCTGAGTTCTCCCACCTGGCATGCACCTGAGTCCCAGGAGGGAGCACCGAGGCCGGATGAAGGGGAGCAGGGCCCACGAAGCCCTGACTGTGTGTACAAGTGCGTTGTGGAGGAATGGGCCTGAGGCGTCTCCCGTGGGCTACCTGGCTGGGTGGGCTGACCCTCGGCCCTGACCGTGTGTTCTCAGGCATGACATCGGTCCCCAGCTGGCTCTGAAACAAGTCCTGGTCACAACCTTGACCCTATGCGCCCCCACTGACTTCTGCGCAGCTACCCCTGGGGGAGCAGCACTCACGGCAGAAGTACCTTCCTCCAGCTCTCTGCAGGGCTGGCCCCAGTTCTCTGAGGGCTCAGAGGACCAAGAGGGTGATGGACACGGAATACTGGAAGAGGGTCTGGAATACGAGGCATGGTGCTATGGAGGGCACAGGCAGCTGTCCTTGTGGGCACCCCCAGCCACCAACTCACTTCTAGGTGGCACCTGGCGCCCTCCTCACCGCCACTCTGTTGGCACCTGTGCAAACAGCCAAAGGTCGTCAGGATCTGAGGCTTTCCAAGTGGGGGCAAAAATGAAATCATGGAGTTGAAAGGGACCGATTTTCTTGGGTGGTTTGAAGGGCTTACTCCAAAGAGGACCTCTGGAGTGAGGGGCTTCCATGCAGAGGCCTGCTCCACGGGATGTTGAAGAAGGAAGTGGCTGGCGACTCTCTTGGAGGAGGAGAGGTGTCTGCCACACCTCCACACACCAAGGGGTTGCTCCGGCAGCTGCCACAGCAGGGTCATGATGATCATTCCCCAGCTGCTTCTGGGGCTACCTTTTTTGCTAGGATTATCATGATTTATCATGACCCCAAGCATGACCTCCCAAGATTTCTTTTCTTTTCTTTTTTTTTAGAGAGAGAGAGAGAGAGAGAGAGAGAGGATCAGTTTTATTTAGTTTTCCATGTGGCTTTTGTTGCTCCGACACTTACGTTGTATATTTGGGGTTTGAACCTGTGTCCTTGTGCATGTCAGGCAAGTGCCATAACTGCTAAGCCACAGCTCCAGCCTCAACCTCCCAGATTTCTAAGGAGTGGATCTTCCAAAAGGATTAAAGAACAGTGAAGGAATAAACTCAAGACTCTTGGAGATGAAAAACCACGTTGTTAGGCTTCTTGGAGTTTTTTCATATTTAACCTGAAATCAGTTCATGGACGCCACTATCGTTGGTAATACCTTGTTAATTTTCCTCAATAATTTTAACAACTATTTTCATCAGTTAGTAGACCATTATTTCATCCAAATGCGTTTTGGACTTTAACCTGCAAATAGGACACCAACTTTGAAGTCTTTTTTTTTTTTCCAACTGTGGGCTGGCCCTGGCTCAACATCTGAAAATAAATTGTCATTTATAGATATTTATGTAGCCACTTAGATAACCTATCCACATATGCAAAGATTGCCTCAAAGTACCTTTTAGTTGGCGGCAAAGGAGACACACAGAATACCCCAAGGCAAGTCTAGCCTTGGAACCAGGAGACCTGAGCTTAACTATGGTTTCATGCGACCCTGGCTGGTCTACTCCAAGCCCCTCTCCTCATGCAAGAAATGGCAAAAACAATTACAGCCATGATCTGCTTCGCGGGGACATTCTGAGAAACGCTTAGGTAGGCGATTCTGTGGCGTGCAAACTGAGACGACTACAGTGCAGTAGGCGATATAATCTTGTGAAACTGTCGTATGCGCTATATGTCATTGACCAGTAGGTCAATATGCAGCACATGACTGTATGTGAATGTCATATGCAGGGCACATACACAGTAAATGCTCGATAAATGTCTTGCATTGTGGGAAGCTGAATAGTGGAAGTGGGAAAAACAGAGACCTGGGTCAATTTCTTGTGTTGTAAGGAATAGAAACGGGAAAGGTGGAGGGAGGGAGCGACAGAGGGACCAGAGAAGAGGATCAGGCAAGAAAGTGGAACGGTTGAATGAATAAGTAGGTATATGAACTTCGTGTGGGTCATTTAACCTCTTTGAGGCTCAGAGTTTTGCTTTTAAAAATGAAGGTGATAATACTGGCATCAGTTAGTTTTAAGGATTCAAAAATGCATGTACCCACTAACCCTCTATTTCTGGTTGGTGCTTAACTTTCCTCTACGGGCACTGCACACAAGTGTTATAGATGCATAACCGAAGGTGATATTTCTTGTTTTCACTTTTTTAAAGCACTGAAGAATTATGATGGTACTGATAGAATTAGCGAGCAGCTTACCATTAGATGATGTTCCAAACATTCACAGTAAGAACTGTGGGACGGGCCTGTCTCCAGGAAGTGGGGCAGGTTCTGGGGCTGGTGCTATTTATAGGCTCGAGTACCAGGCAAAGCCAGTGTGCTGTGGTCATTGCTCTGGCAAGGCCACGACTCCAAAACAAGAGTCTGTCGCTGTCAGGAACCGAAACTGAGTCAGAGGCAAAAGTGAACCATGCTGCTGTGATGTCCTTGCTGTGGGAAAGCAGGGGCCAGGGAGGATAAGCAGGTCACTGGGTCACTGTTCTCCAGGGCGGCCCAGAATCCTGCTGAGTTAAAGAGCAGTGTGAGTGTGTGTGTTGGGGGGGGGTCCCACAAATGCGGCTCATCTCTTATGTGCTAAAACTCAAGATATGAGTCATCATTTTGTCTTCCCAGTAATCCAGACACGGCCACGCTTCCAAAGGCCACATTTGCTAGCAGGACTTTCGAACAGGGGCATTCTGACTTTTTAGAAAAAGACCAAAGTCAACATCAGAAAATCCTTTCTCTGGTTTGCAGCGATAATAGCCACTGTTTACCAAATGCCACTGTGTGCCCAGCAGTTGATGCTTTAAGTCCTTTTCCTACTCTAGTTGCACAGCCCTGGAGGGCAGGTATTTACTCCCATCCAGACGAGGACGGCAGAACTCCGGCTAGGAAGACATGTGCTACAGTTGGAGTGCCACTGCAGTGACCCTCCTGCTCTGTATTCAGTGACCCTGCCTTGGTGGCTTGCAATTGGTTATGGTGGGGTATTCATTCCACAGAAACAAGCAAGCAGTACAAATTGGGGTTCTTTTATTCATCCCCACTTTTGTGTTTTGAACCACACATCATCTGGTTGTTAAATATACACCAGATCCTAAGTGGGCAGACCCAGGATTCAAGTGTAAGTCTACTCCTGAAGCTCACGTCCTTTCCAGTTCATGTCCCAGAAGATAAGTTCCCCCTAGGAGCACACCGTCAGCCTGTGGGTTGGGGAGGGTGCCTGGGAGGCTGAGCTGCTGAAGACACTGACCACCACTGGCTATCAGGGTCCTTGTCCTTCCTCCCTGGCCCCATAGGGGATGCCCCATCAGACCCAAGTATTATTAGTAAACACATCTGAGTCCTCTTCCTTGTCTGTGCTGAGCTAAAGATTCGACTTAAATTACAAGGACCGAGGGAGCTGGAGACAGCATTTACAAGGTAGTAACCCTGTGCTCCTCTCTACGGCACTTCCCATCTTCAAAGCATTTTATAGCCATTTACTAATTAGTCCTGGGCTGCACTCTGCAGGTACAACACCTGATGACTGGGGAAGGTAGCAAGAAGTATTCGGAAGTGTGCAGGTGACCCTCGCCCATTTCCAAGTGCCACGTGCTTCTGTTGCTGAGATAAAAAAAAAGAAAAAATCACACGAAT
The DNA here is from genome assembly GCA_004027875.1 of Aplodontia rufa. NCBI lineage: Eukaryota > Metazoa > Chordata > Mammalia > Rodentia > Aplodontiidae > Aplodontia > Aplodontia rufa. Next base: position 24,346 of record PVKS010000078.1, on the reverse strand, counting down.
CTTGCTGTCTGAAGCCTTGGTGTTTGAAACAATGTGGTCATTGTCTCATTTTGTTATTTAGTTTCCCTAAAAAAAACCAGCTGCTGAAAGTCTTCTAAAAAATCATATATGATCTCCATCCTCACAAACCTACACAGAGTACATCATTTTCACTGGAAAGCAAAAATAAGCCTTGGAGCAGTGGAAGTATGTGAAAAGTGTCACAGGACTGGAAGCCAGGAGCCTGGGCTCAGTCTTGATGCCAGCACTGCCTGGCTGGTGATCCTGGGTGACTCACTTAACTCTCTGATCCTGTCTTCTCATCTGTGGGACAGGACCAACTCTACTCACTTGCTGACATCACAGGTCTGCTGGAGAGAGGCCCTGGGCCCATGTCTGGACAGCACTTTGCAGTCGCTAATCACCTGTCCAGCCTGAGCATGCGTGGACCCCCAGCAGTTGGCAGGGGCAGGGGGGCAGGTCCCATGGCCTGCTCTAGGCTGCAGTCAGGGCTTAGGGTCTGAAACGCTTAGGGTCAGTGCGAGCTTATCCACTCCACACGGCCAGGCCCCCTCTGCTAGAGCCAGAGCTGGAAATGCCCACTGAGTCCGCAGCAAGCTCTGGCTCCCTCAGCTCTTGGCTTAGGAGGCAGCAGAGCTCAGCACATGCGGCTCCATGGGTAGAGGGTGGCCAGAATAATCCCAAGGGGTGGTGCCATGGAGCTGCACAGGGAGGATCTGGAATGTGGGCAGGCTTCCTGCGGGCAGGCTGCTGTGCAGGTCAGAAGAGAACCCAGGATAGCTTAGTGGGTCAGGGCCACTCCCCTAGAGAATCACTTGGGGAGTTTCGCCAAAATCCAGAAACACATGGCCCAGTTCATGAGAGCATGGTTTAAGAGGCCTGCAGTGGGGCCCAGAGCAGGAGGTCCTAAAAACCTCCCAGGCGATGCTGATGAGCAGAGGCATGATCTGGTCTGGCCCCCTCCTTGTATTACAGAGAGGAAGGACTGGCCTGAGGCCACGCACCAGTTAATGTCAGAGTGGGAATGCAGACGCAGGACACTGGGCTGCTCTATGTCCTGGGAATGAATTTCATGGTTTCAAGGCAGGGGCAGTACCCCTGTGAGGAACTCAGAGGTGGGCAGCTCCTCATCTGGCAGCCCAGCTAGGAGGTCTGTTCTCCAGCTCCTGAGAACATTCCTGTGCTGGAAATACAGGGAGGAGAAGTAGACCTCAGCAGCCCCCCAGGGCGAGAGCCCGTCTAGTTCCCTTTGGGCTCACATGGTAAGACTGGGCTCCAAGAGTCACAAGGGTACGACACTAATTTGGGGGGAAAAGCCAAGGGGTGGTCAACTTTAACGCTTAACAGAAATCCCAGAGACAAAGACTTAGGAAGAAGGTGGGTGCGTTTCTGACATCTCACTGCCCCTGGAGAACGACTGCGTCACGATTCATGAGTTTATTTCTTCCAGCTAAGAAACATAAAGAAGGAAAGAAAGAGAGCGGGCAGCAGTGAGGGGTGCTAGGGCTCAGGGTACCACCAGCCAGCTCAAGCTTGGGTTCCAGCAGAGCAGGGCTGTCTGGGGCGTGCAGGGCTGCAGCCTGAGCGGAACGCTGCTCTGGAGAATTCCAAGCGGCTTCCAGGAAGTGGCCATGTGTGCTGACACGCATGTGGACCGAGCAGTCTGGCTGGCCACCTCTCAACACTGGTGTTTCCTAGAGCTTTCCATTGGCAAATGCAGCCTCCTGGAACTGAGGGACAAAGGTTTTGAAATAAGCCCTGGTGGGAAACAGGGGAGAAAAAAAATTGTGGTTAGCACAAACAACTTGAAAAAAGTGCAACGCAGAGCTTTCACCCTAACTCAGAACAGTTGTTATTTATTGTTCATGCCTCTTGGGTTGAATTTTCCTCCGCTGCTGGTCCAAAGCCCTCTGGATTTTTCCAGGGGAGGTACATGCAGCTCACTGCTGTGTTATCTCTCATGGATGGTTGAAGGGCAGGCACACAGACCTTCCTGGCTGCCAATTCCTTTTACACATCAGTACACGTGCTCCGCTGCTTGTTCCCAGAACAAAGACAACGGCCTGATCCAAGCTCTAAAGCCAGTGACTGTTTCGACTGCCCCACCATTTCAGCGGCCTGAAGTTGTCCTCGGGATTGCATTTCCCCCTCAACGGACCTTTGACTTCATACACATAAAGAGGATCTAATAGGAATTTGTAATTGACCCACACTCTGCATTATTTTCAAACACATATGCAGTCTGGTCCACCAGAAAGAAAACCAGGCTGCGTATTTTTAAAAGAAACTTCTCCAAAGATGTGGCAGGATCTGGGGCAAACCATATGACTTCTGGACACCCAGATGTCTGATCTGTAGAAGTGGGGCCACACTGCACATCAAGATATGCATGTGCTGAGCCCACTCTGTACCAGGCACCGTGTGAGGTGGTGAGGTGACTCAGATGTGGCATCTGCCATGTGGGAGCATGGTCATGTCAGGTGCCAAGAGCATCTCTGGGGTCACAGAGGAGTGGGCATTATGGGTGAGGACACAGCAGGAGCAGAGGCTGGTTGGCAGGGAGGGACCTGTAGAGGCAGGGGGGCCCTGGTCACCCAGGTTTGCCTCCTAGTCCCCCCACCAACTCCCACACAACCATGGTCACACCTTACGTATCCAAAGGTGGTTCATCCAGCAATCTCACCTTCTAGAAAGGTGACAAGAACCAGGAAGGGCCACCAGGAAAACCCATCACCATCAGCACCACACAGTCTGTTTTGTCTCCAATATGGTTCTAATAAGCCTGGCTCCCAGCCTCCGGCTCCCAGGAGATCTGAAGTACCAAATTAGGTATGGAGGAGCTAACTTGAAGGCAGGAGGCAAGAAGCAACAAGGCACAGCAACCTGCCTGCGAGCAGAGAACAGCAGACCGCTCAGGAGACAATTCCAACAGAGATCCTGTGGTGCAGGGCGATGGCCCCCAGCACTCAGCAGGTCCGGAGGGCATCGCCAGAGCAGCGAATGCGGTTGCTGATGATACTTCGCAGCCCTCTTCCCATCAAGTCAACTGAAACTCTAACTGGGCCACCGTGAATGTTCTGACTCTCTTTCAGTCCTAGCCGCCATGCAGCCTCTCTGCAGCGTGTGAATGTTGGCTCCTCTCTGGAACTTCTCTGCCCCTGTAACTTCTGTGACATTAAATATCACTGATCTCCTTCCTCTCTTTCAGACGCAATCTTTCCTTGCCCCTGGCCCTCACAGTTCTCCATCGCTCATGCACAGCAAGGTCAAGATCATGGTTGCTAGGTTCCTGAAGGCTTGCACCCTTAGCAGAGTGCTCCCCAGCCTTCCTTCCCCTCCTGAACTTCCAGTCCCAGGTTCCCAACCACCTGCGGGACATTCTGACCTGGAAGTTGCTCTGGCACCAAGCCAGCCCGTTCCACACCAGCATTTTCAGCAGTGCTACGGATCTGAAAGTACAGAGCCCCCATTTCATTCTTGAGATTCTCCTCTCTTCCCCCATGTGTCTCCATCACTGGTGACACCTCTGGCTCTGGTCTTGTTATGGTTCAACGAAACTGCTCTGCTGTAGAAGCTGCTTCCCCCTTTCTCATGCAGCTGGGCAGAGTCCCCTGGAGCATGGCCTCTGCACCACCTTGACCAAGAAAGGAATGCTTTCTAAACTCTGACTCCCAGTGACTCTTATCATCTGGCTCCAACTCATTTTAAAAAAATATACCCTCTGTCTTATACCCCTGTCAAAAGCTAAGAAAGTGAAGGATCCTCTCCCCAGAAATGGTGCAGGGAGGCCCCCCGCTGCACTAGCCACATGCAACTAGGAGATGTCACAAACCCCTCGAACCCATGGTCCAGGATAGGAGCCCCAGGCCTACATACCTTCTCCGGCCCCTGGGACCACTTACACCTGCTCACGTGTGCCATTTTCTATCTCTGGACGATATTCACATTCGGGCCACATGCCCCTGCTCCCTGTCTTCTCTGGCCACCAGAAGGTTCCCCTCTGCATGTACACACTCTTTGTTCTTCCAGGGCATGGTCCTATGTGCACGTCTCCCTGTCAGACCACACTGCTGGTCCCGGGAAAGCAGGGTGTGTCCTCCTTCCAGGGACCCCAGGCCTGGCTCAGCATGCTGTCCTTGGAAAGCACTCAGTCTAGGTTTGTGGTTTTAATTAATGTAGCTCATGGTGGTCACTAGTTTCCAAGAAGCAGATAAAACACGTACATTGCACACTGTTTAAGAAGGTGAGAGAGAGAGAGAGAGAGCGCAACCCCAGAAAGCAATCAATGTGAAATTTATGAACAAGAAAGAAAAATTTAGTCTATTTTAATTTCAGGCTATGCCACCAACTAGTGAAAAAGACAGACAAAGCGGCCTCCTCATCCACTCCTGATGGACAGCTCTGAGTTAGCCAAGCTGTCATCTTCTCTGACCTGTACAACCTCAAAGCCCTTGCCCATGATCAGCAGGCCACAACTGTCCTTAATGTACCAAGGGAGCTGTGATGTAGAAGAAGGAGGCCTAGACCCAGGGTGACACTGTGTGGACCAAGAGGAGCCTCGGGCTTCGTTCCCTGCGTTGAGTAGGGGTGGTGAGTCCACCAGAGGCAAGGATCGCTTGGACAATGTGTGGCACCCAGAAGTGCCAGCCTTCCATTCCTTACATGTTTCAGCTGCTGTCTCCTCAGCAGTCTGGATGTGCAGCTGGGGAGAGACTGGTGGCCCTTGTTCTGAGGGTCAGTGGAGGACAGGCTGCTGTCAGCCTCCACACCCTTTGCTTCACTGCTTCGGGTGTGCCACTGGATGCCCCACCAACCTGGCCACGTCACAGGCGAGGACTGTAAGGGAGAGGCTGCGGCTCACCTGCTTCGTGGTCCCCAATGTTCCCCATGAGTGTATGGTGCTGGCTATGACGGTCTGCCTGGCTGCTGCCCTGAGCCTGGCAGTCAGCAGTCGAGGACAGCTCTCCACCTTGGGCCCAAGTATCATGAGACCTGAAACTTATCTACCAGCTCAGTCTTTCCTCGGGAACTTCTGAGGGAAGGGGCTGCAGGCTCCTTGCACAAAAAGGTCTTGGCAAGAAGGCGCACACTTGACAGGCAAGCTCTTTAATTTTCAGAAAGTTCTGAAGTTTCTTGTGTGTCCTGGGCTTTCCCTGCCAGGGCAAACTGCGTGCCGTCAAGGGGAAGTGCAGAGAGGGCTATTTAAAGGCAGGATGCTACCAGCTGTTTGCAGTGGGTGCTTCTCAACTTGGATCTTCATCAAGTCAGTCGAGGGAGAGGGAGGGGGAAGGAGGGGGAAATGACAACTGGCTCCCACCCATTTATAGATGTTTTTTAAGCACTGTTCATTTATTTCACTTTTTATCAGAGAAAATGGAGGGCTGCCCAGTTTACAGCTTGTTAATGGCTCTAGTTATCTGTCATCTTTTTTAAAAACCTGTGACCCAAAGGCAAAATGTATGGTAAGCCTTGAAGTATGTGCTGGTGGAGGGGGCATCTTGCCTCTTCATTAAGAGGCCAAGGGAGGCCCGCAGGAGAGGAGGCCTGGAGTTAGCCAGCCTCTCACTGTATGCATTCTAGAAGGGAATCTAATTTTAGACCAAATTAGAGCTCAGTATGCCTGAGCTCTAATTACCCTCTTCACTGACCTCAGCCCCTTTGCTCTGAGTTTCAGAAAATCACAACCCAGGCCAATGCAAGAGTCTCAGTTAGGAGAACAGATCCAAGGCCAAGGCTAGGTTGGTTCTGCATAGATTGCGAGCAGGAGGGGAGGTGGCCCAGGGTTCAGCTCACAGGCACCGCACAGGGAGGGGAAGAACAGGGTCCCTGGGCCAGGAGTCAGGATGCACAAAGGCTCCACTTTTCTAGGCCTGGGGCCTTCTCTGGGCTTCAGCTCCCTCATCCACACAGCTGAGAACCGCAGGGGAGATCTCCATGGCCTGTGCTGCTGGATGTAGAGTAGAGCTCGTGGGCAAAGGCCCTAGTGAGCTCCAGGCCTAGCTGTCCTCCTTCCTTGCTTCCTTAGGCAAGTGACTGTCGCTTTAGCTTTTTTGTTTTGTGCTGTATCTGTAAAGTGGGAATGATTGTGCCTGTCTTAAAAGGTTCTTGCGAGGATTCGATGAGATGGTCCAAGTAAACACCTGGCATAATAGATGAACAATAACGGCAACTGTTACCATGGGGACCAAGTTGGGTCTAATGGAAGTCTGGAAACAGCCACAAGCCTGTGTCTGCAGAAGAGGGAAACCTATGTGGTCCTAAGGTCCCTGTGGCTCCTTGGACTGGCCCCTCCCTTCTCACTTACTGTAATGATCTGGCAGCCAGAGTCACAAAGATGGCCTCTCAGTCCAAGCCTATTGTGCATCTTTTGAAATTCAGTCCTGAACTGATAGTGGCATACTGGTGGTATATAAGGGCAAACTCTGCAGTCAGAGGTACCTACAGGCCCTTGCTTGTCTTCTGCCCACACCTGTGGGGCATCTGCTTGTTCCCTGTGTGCAGTCAAAGGCTGGGTCAGGGAGGAGGTCACAGAGGTTGGGCAGAGGGATGTTAAGAATCATGTGTCTCTGGCTGCGAAGACAAGGGCAATGTCAGTTGGCCTTGTCCTTGGACAGACCTTTTCATTTTGCCAAAGCCTGAACAATTGCCTTCTTCCATAACAGGACTTCAATTCTGGAACTCAAAAATGCTTTTCTCTGGGCCATTTTAAGATGAGACATATGATGCATCCAAGAGCCAGGCCAACGCAGCGGTGGGGTGTGGTGGGAGAAGTGGTTTGGGGACATGACCCTCACTGTCAGGAAATCAAGAACATATAAATCAAGTCAGAGGTCATTTCTGCAAATAGAGGCGAGTTCTAAACATCTAAATCTCATTGCTTTTTCCAGTTTTATTCTGCAGCTGTGATTTCAACTGGCACATGTTTCTAATCAGTCATATGAAAACCAATTGTGGTCTGAAAATCAAAGCAGTCCTGTAAATAGTGTAAGACAAGTCCTGCTAATCATGCCTGTGGTCTTGCCTTGTCCTCATTGTCCTGAACCGCCACTGTAAATACTGACTCACTCGGGGTCCTCGTCTGGTGTCAAAGCGTCCTTCTTACAATAGGATCGTCACAAAGACACCCGCCGCTATCTCAATGCCCCCACTTCAAACTCCCCAAAGGCCCATGTGAAAACTACGAATTGAACTGGGGGGGCCTTGGTGAGCAAGTGACTGGCATGATAGAAGCTTGTTTTGTAGTTGTGCCCTGGGTGATGGCAGCCTGGCTTTCTGGCTTTAGGAATAAACAAGTGGTTGTGACAGTTCATGTACACGCTTCTGCCAAACGTGCCAACCAGTGAATGGGCCTGGTTTGTTTTCAGGGGGTCCAAGCTTGTCAAGTGACGAATTAACACACTTCAGATCCAAAGGCTTGACAGAATACTGAGCGTGACAGCCCTGACCTTCAGCTGGACTAGATTTTCCCTCCACCAGAGTCTGCGGCACAGTGGGCAGCAACCTTGGCCCAGCCACGGTCTGCCTTGGTTTGAGATGTTTATATTACTGTCTAGATTGTTTCACACAGCTCTTGCTGGGAGAAGGCCGACAATGTACTTTCAGTATGTGCCGAGTTAAATCAAATGCTCTTTCAGAGATCCATTTCGAGACATCAAAGTACTGGGGTGAAATCTGGTTCCTGCCAAATCACAGGGTATTTAAAAATACGAACGTGATCAAAATTACTTGGTGTTCTGAAGTCCTTCTTTCAGAGTGACTTCTTTCTGAAATACTCTGGAGCCTACCAGCGTTTGGGGCTAGCGCAGCCTGCGGCCAGTTTCTGCAACTGTGGTAGCCAAGACTTGCTCCCCAGGGCTGCAGGCCTCTCGGTTTCCTTGGCATCTGCTGGTGCAGTGTTTAAGGAGGAGAACGAGGAAAGTGCAGGACCAGCTGGCCAAATTCCACTAGGATAGGGGCAGGAATCTTAATGGGACTCTAAGCCTTCTTGGCCACAGGCTGGCCTTCTCCTCGGGCTTCCGTCTTGAAGTGCACACACCTATCACATAGCAAATCTCCTCCCACACGTGACTACGAGCAGGGTGAGACCACTGGCCACAGATACCCACCTCTGCATCCCGGTTTCAAGTACAGTGCCCAATGCACAGCAGCTCAATGCACATTTCTCAAACGAATGTGCATATTTGGCTTACGTGAAGATATACTTTAGAACAGTCAAATTCTATAACAAATGAAACCCGAGGGGCCACACAATCAGGACAGGGAAGGGGAAACGGAGGGCTGGTTGCTGGTTGCAAAATGGAGGAGAGGTTGCCATGGTCCCCCTAATGAGGCACATAATAATTCCACGTCAGCACAGGCCTTCTGTGTAGGTCCCTGGATGGAGGGTCAGATCTGCGGATGGCTCATCTTCAGTGTCCCTGATGCTCACCTTCAGGGCCTCAGAGCAGGTGAATGACAACCTGGTACATGAATAAACAGAGCCTGCCCCATGACCCAGAGCTAGCAGGCAGAGTGTGGACCAGAGCTCCACCTCCTTCCTCTCAGCGGGACACTGCTTCCATCCTAACCTGCCTGATGAGAGTCTCTGGTGGCGGTGTGGCCACCTGGCCATCGAGAGGCTGGGTAGTGGGTGCGGGAGGCTGGAATGTGGTGCTGCTTGGGGCCTGGGAACGAGGCAGAGCCCCAGCTCTGTCTCATCTGCTCTTCCCATCGCCACCCATCGGGTGTGCCCAGATGGCAGGTCTACTGCGGCTCTGTCAGGGATGCAGAAGCAGGAGCTCAGCACAGGCCACGATGTGATGGTGGCCACAGGGATGCTGATGGAGAGTGCAGGGACCTTACCACAGTCATGGCCACACGGCCACCAAGAGGGCGACTCACCTGCTGGGCAGAAGCGGTCGCGGATCTGATGGTAGTGAGTCACCACTGAGGTCACAGATCACCCTCTGCTTCTTAGTCAGCAAAAGGGGAAAAACCAAAGGAAGGCCCTCAGAGGGGAAATGCTCAGGGTACTAGAAGGACTGCCAGTGTGGAGGCAAAGGTCCGGGCCTCAAGTCACAGTGCAGCTGGGACTGTGCCCCAAGGCTTCCGCTCCGCACTGCCAGGCATCAGCATAGACCCATGGTCTAGTCCTAATGCCAAAGGACAGAAAGAATACTTAGGACATCAACTCAATGGGGCATAAAACCATCTCTTCCCCACAGAGTCTGTCTCGGGCTCTCGTGTGTTGTTTTACTGGCAGTAAATTTGGCTTCTCCCATTAGACCTTAGCATGCAGCTCGCGTCTTCCCCAGCTGCCTGGGGCCCTGCCTGCTGGCTTTTGGGCACCCTTTTGGTTACCCCAGCACTCTGGCTAGATGTTCACAGATGGCCTTCAAGACCTGGTGGGAGGTGCAGCAAGATGGCCCTGGTCTGTCCCCTTTTTATCCTCAACCCTTTGCTCTGCAGCTGAGAGATAATATCCGCAGAGGCCTGGCTCCCTGAGCTTCAGACAAAACAGCCGCAATTCCAAAAAAAAAGAAAAAGAGAGGGTGCCCTAGGTCTAACACTCCTGCTGGGGTGCCATGGCCTTCCGAGACAACAGTCTTTAGAGAAAAGGGCAATTCTTACCACGGGAACTCAAGGCAAGCTCTGCTGCAGTGTGTGTGGGGACAGATCCACACAGCCAGGCGGCCCCGGGGGTCCTCTCAATCATGGCAGGTGGCAGGGCAGGCCCACAGGACTCATTCCACTCTGCACCAGCCCAGCACCCTGCACAGCTGTCTCTGCCTATGCTGTCAACAGGTAGCTCTGTGGCCCCACACGCTGGTCAGGAGGGAGGGCAGGAAAGGAAGGGCAGGCACAGAGTGTGGGTAAATGATATCCAGGCGTGGTAGAAGCAGCTTGTTCAAACAGAGGGCTGTGAGATCCATCTTGTGGACCCTGATCAACACTGAAATGAAGTGGAGTCAGGTCAGAGTGCACCTCATGTGGTGGGAAGAAATACGGCTTCACAAATTAGGATATAACCTGAATATCTTGCTGTGGACTCTGGCAGAAGACTCTGAGTCTGAAGCCATGAGTACGAGGGAAGGCAGTGTCCACTGCTGCCATGCATCGGGCCGTTTGCTTTCATCTGTACTTCTTCACACCCTCTCTTCCAACAGGCCCACCACAGACCACAGGGTCATGTCACTATATTTACCAACAAGAAATCTGTGCTTCAAAGATGCCGAGTGACTTTTCTAAGATCACACAGCTAACAGGAAGCAATGCTATTTATGAATCCAGAACTGCTCGACTCTGAAGAGTGCATTCTTTCCACCCTGCCATAATTTCCAGGGGAAAGAAGCTGGCAACTGAGTCAGGAGCCTTGGGCTCCCTCCCTGCCTCTGCCATGTGACTCGCTCCTTCACTATCTTATCTATGTGAGAGAGTAAGATACACAATTCCTAAGATATTTTGATTTGGTGGTCTTCACCCTAACATCATTTTAGCTCAATTTTGATCTCCTCCATTAAATTTTTTACTAGACTTGCTGATAGCCCAGTAATGAATTTCAAGAGTTATCTACTGCCAACACCCATTACACCTACACTTGTTCTTGCAAAACCCTCTCAATGGCCCTTCCTCTACACTGGGAAGCTGCTTCTCAACAGAATTAGGACTGGGATAACAAAGGACAAAAGGGATGAACTGGACCTCCCCCTTGCTTATCCATCTGGCTCTTGGGGGTACTAGTACATCTTAATGAAAAGTGACGCTACTCTGAGCATCTGGGAGGAGGAAAAGAAAGTGCAAGCAGGGGACATATAGCCCACCCAGGTGACATGGGAGGCGCCTAAATGTTCTCTAAGTAACAGGTCCCAGAAGAGCAAATGGTACCCAGAAAGTTTCTTTAATACGGAAGTCATTTGGCATCTTGAAACTTCCTGTGTTTGGGGCTGGAGCAGTGGTGGCTCTGTGGTGCTCACTTGCCCAGCACGCACTTGCCCGGCATGCAGAAGTACCTGGGTTCAAATCCCAGCACCACATACACGACTAAGTGTTGGAGCAATGAAAATCAGATGAAAACTAAATAAAGTTGATTCTCTCTTAAAAACAAACACAAACTCACAAAAAAGCTCCCTAGGTTTGTTGGGAAGCAAAACCTCTGCAAAGACTCTAAATGGAATATATTGTCCCAACATGATCACCACAGGGATGAGGACTGGGAATACTTGAGTCATGCAGCTCTGCTTCTCACTTGCTACATGACCCTGGATGAACCACTTCACCTCTCTTGTGTCCCAGATGTCTCATCTGTAGAGGGAAGGGATGGTTTTGGAGGCCACTGCTGGGTCCAGTATACCATTACCCATTATTGCTGACTATTATTATCACTTTGGTATCAATCCAACCTCTTTACTCAGAGTCAGTTTCTTAACTGGAAGCAGTAATTTAATAAATGACCTCTCCCTGTGCTCTGCTAGAGGGGTTCCCTCAGGAGCCTTAATAAGCATCAGTACAGGCACTGCAAATGTCCCCTTTGTCTCCAGATATGACTTAGGATCCTAAGAATGATGGCTAGTATCCATCCAGACCACTGTTCTTCCATCCTTCAATCCTGAAGACAATCACATATTCACAGACTCCTGGATAGCTCCCGCCTTAGGAATGGGCTATTCCTGCTGGCCTAAAGGAATGCATGTGAGCAGGGCCCTGGTCCTTGGGGGACACATAGACACTTGACTCCCAGGGCAGAAAGCTGCATGCTAACCCTGGAAAGGGGCCAAGGAGCTCGGCCAAGCCCTCCCTGGCCCACTCATTACTGCTATTGAGCAAACTTTTTGCTTCAGGTTTGCTTTCTTTTCTGCTTAGAGCTACGCCAGGGCATTATGCAGCAGGCCAGACGTCTAGCACCTTTAATGACAATAATAATAATTTGCATTTACACAAGGTCTTTCATCGGGGGATCTTGAAGTGCATCACAAACAATAATTAATTTTCCTTTGCAAGTCTGGGAGCCAGCTAAGTAGGAGCCCCTTTACTTTGCAGGTAAAGGGTGCTTTCCTGGGCCATGCAACAAGTTGGGGGCCTTTCCACCCACGCACAAGCTACCTCCTCTTGAGGCCTGGCTTGAGCATCCACCGAGCCTGCTGCTGCCAGTCAATTCTCCTGTCTCCAGAGCTGCCCAGGGTGGGCTGCCGAGCCATTCGCTTGGTGTTAATCGAAGAGGCTCACAGCTGGGAGAGGTCTCAGGAGCTTGTGGGTGGTCTGAGAGAGCCCGAGCAGCTCTCTGAGGGGTGAGCCTGCGGAGTTTTTGTGACATGGGCTTAGTAGTTCCAGGCGTATGCAAGAATGTTCTTCCTTCTCTGGAACTGCAGTCGGCCCCTGGACTCCCACCCACAGGCCTGCTTCCACTCTGCAGCAGCTGACTTATGTAAACTGTCCGGAGCATATGGGTAGATGTCTCTGGGGTCACCCTTGGGCAGAGCTTGGTGCCTCAGACCTCACCAAAATGCAGCAAAGGGTCAAGTGAACTGAGTGGTGGGGCAGCTGGAGGCTCCACCACGCATCTGTCCCCTGAGTGCTACAGGAGTAGTCCCCTGGCTGCAGCTGGCTCTGGCTTCCCAGGTCTGCCCAGCTTTAAATACACCTTTTCAGACTACCCTGCTCCACCTCTGGGCTTCTGGGTTCATTTTGGGGAGCTGCATCTCAGTGACACAGACAAACCCTAATTTCTGTTGCATGACTGATGAAATGAATATTCCTCTTTTCAAGGATTTATTCTTTCTCTGTGTGTGTGTGTGTGTTTCTGGAGATTGAACCCAGGGCTTCACGCATGCTAGGCAAGTGCTCCTTTACTGAGCTACCACAGATCTATTCTTTTTTTTCAAGAGACAGGGACAGTGTGTGTATATGTGTGTGTGTGTATGTGAGAGAGAGAGAGAGAGAGAGAGAGACAACCAGTTTTTTCAGTTTTTCATGTGGCCTCCGTTGCTCAGAGACTTTGTTGCGTACGCGGTGCTGGGGTTTCAACCTGCATACCCATGCATACCAGGCAAGTGCCATAACGGCTGAGCCAAGGCTCAAGTCCCCCACGGACTATTCTTAAGTCTACAAACAACAGTCAACTCCGGAATCCAGTTTTTGGAGACCAAACCAGATAATCTGTTTAGTGTGGTTTTTGTTCTTCTCTCTTCTTCTTCTTTTTTTAAACCCTACTTTATCAGAATAAATAGTTGGTGTTAAACTTGAGACAAGGATGCATCAATGCTGAGCTGGGAATGGACCCAAGATAAGGAATCCCATGATCCTCCTCCCTGGGGGGTTAGAGGCAAGGGGGTGTCAAGACTGTGGGGGAGGCAGAGGGCAAATGAAATCCTTTGCTAAGTTTATCTTTAAACAGCTGGATCTTCTGGGGAAGCCAACAGCTCCCTAGAGGGATTTCTGGGTCCTTGCTGGTTTGCTTTATGCTTGAAAAGACACCCGCCCTCTCCCTCTGCCAAGAGCACATTGTTTGGGTGAGATTTTTCTCACAGTGGTTTACCGTGGAAGGAATTTCGAGCATGTGTTAAAGGCTGCTTTCCTAAAACCTGTGCCCCATATGAGCAGGAGGTTTGGCTTGTGGTGACATAGCCTCACTCTGCCTTCGCTTCACATGATTCCGACTTTCTGGTCTACAATCAGGGGATGATCATTTTTGGTTTGAATTTGACCTGGGCCTTTAATCTGGGAGATGATTAGGAAAAGACAAAGAACTAGAGATGGAACCCCTTGGTATCATTCTGAGGCAAAGAGAACACCCTATATTATTCCCTATCTGCTGCAGAGAGAAGAACACGGATTTTGGAGTCAAAGATGATCCAACACTTACGACTTGTGCGTCTGGGAAAGTCCTTGGGTCTCCATTTTTTTCTCCCTTAAGGCTGTTGTGAGGTGACAGTGCAGGGCACAGTAAGACCTCAAACCATACTTTCCTTTCTTGCCTACTCCATTGCCATCAGACACACACACACAGGGGAATTCCTGCTTCACTTCAATTCAACAAACATTACTACCAAGGGCCTAGAACCTGGAGTCACTGTCAAACTGGTGCCTGGCACCTAGTAGGTTTCCAGTATTTGTTGAATACATGACTGGACTAACTTGACTCTTGGTATTTTAATTTATGTTTGTTAAATAGCAAATTTTAATCCAAGCAAAAATCATGCAGGTGAAATAGACTCTGTGAGGAAGTCATGTGTTCAAGGTCAGGCAAGGACAGAGGGAGATACAGAGGGAGATGGTGCCCTGCCATCAGCACGCTGCTAGTCCATGAGGGTCATTTGGACCTCCTGTGGTCACTGAGGGCTGACTCTGAGCAGGGAGTGTGGGATGGGTGTACCCATGTTCTATTAGATGGGCCCAACTAAGTGCTGCTCCAACCCCATGTCTGACCTTGCTGCAGCTAAACGTGAAGGACAATAGCACAAACCTGGTGACCAGAAGCAGAAGCATGCTTTTAAAATCAGGAACATCTGTCCCTAGGCAGGTATCTTTCTCTAAAGCCCCGAGCTAGGGTCCTGTGCTACTTATAGTCATTCCCCTGTTGACCTTACTGGTCTACCTTTCCAAGGGTGGCACTGATGTGCATATCCATCCTTCGTCTTCCCAATTCCATCTCTCAGAGCCACAGAGAGGTAGTGCTGTCCCCACAAGATGCACCATTCCTTAGCATGTGCTCTGTATGGGTTAGGGGCTCAAGATTGCGATGAACTGCATTCCTATTGTTCCCATAGTCTTTTAGAAGCGAGAAAGGGGACAGGGAGTACACACTAAGTCCTTGGCTACCACAGGCTCCCAGCCTCTCTTTCTTCCCACTCCTCTAGCCTCTGATCTCTGAGACCCGCTGACAGATGCAGGATAAGGAGGGTAGAATAGGAATCTTTTAAAATTCATTCACATGGCTGGCCTGAGTATAGCTCCCAGTATGAGCTGAGGTCAGATGCTGTGTTACCCACAGAGAGTTCATCAAAGCCTTCTCAGAGCTGCTCTGAAAACACACCCTGCGGAGTAGGGCTTCGTGGTGGAATGCCGTCACTGCAGGCACTGAGCAGCATGTAACCCAATGCCTTGGGAGCGAGGTCAGTTTGCCCCCACCAGGAACCCGTCTGTTCTGGCCCTCTGAGAACACTGCTTTGTGCTGCCAGCATGCTGCCTTGGAGATGGAACTTTGCGGAAAACCACGTGCACTCCTTAAGCTGAGCCAGTTTTAGGTCACCCTGGCAAGGAAGAGCCAGGGCTGGGGCTCTCCAACATTAGCACCTGAACTTATCAGGCCCACAGTGCTCCCAGCCATAGGGCACTCATCCTCTGGCCCTGAGCCTGGAAGCCACCCTGGCCCTGGAGCTCTGCTGCAGAGGACAATAAGAAGGGGTGTGCCTAGGACCAGCCCAGTGTGCTGTGGTCTCAAAGGCCAAGGCCAATTAGAGTTAACCTGCTGTTGGCCAGCAAGGGTACTGTGACAAGGCCCCATGGGAGAGTAGCATCTGGGTCATGGGAGCAAGTAGAGGCTAAAATCAATCCTATGCTCAGCTTGCTAAGTCATGTGTTTGCACAGGGACATGTGCCCAGAAAAAGGGACTACTCTTATTTGTTTTAAAAAGAGAGAGAGAATGTTAATTTTTTTATTTTTTCATCAGATTTTTGTTTTTCCTCTCTTAGTTGTATATGTGGTGCTGGGGATCAAACTCAGGTCTTGGTGTATGCCAGGCAAGTGCTCTACCACTGAGTACCTCTCCAGCCCTGGACAACTTTTGTTTTACCTTAACCTTCTAGTCAAACTCTGCATCACCCCAAAGGAGCACCTTTTTCTAGTTTGCACAAAGGTTTCTTTTCATCTAGGGCAGGGTGGTCCTGAGAAGGGGACCATTCAATTCTGTGTTTCTGGTTCTCTATTAGGCATCTGGTGTAGACACAGCATGGGGAACTGTACTGGGATGCAAATTCTGCAACCTAGAACCTTGTTTGGATTGGTTTGGGGGTAAGTTGCTTCCCTAGACTGCATTTAAAGGCATCTTTGAACTGGCTCCCGTTTTCCTGCAGTCCACCAATCACCAACATGTAGCTGTGCTCCTGCCTCCTACTGTTAAGACAGACCAGAGGTGGGGCAAGTTTTAGGTAGACGTACAGGTTCCCTTACCGAACAGCTGGATCGGCATGCCCTTCCATGGGGGTACAAATGGGTGTCCTATCTTTGAACCATGCCACTGGACACAGTGAGATCTACACAGCTGAGGAAGATTTTTTTTCCCCAAAACTGATGGGACACCAGACATGCCAGAGTCACCAGACCAATAAACAAATACAGACACACAGCAAAATAAACTGTAAAAATACAGCAAAATAAGCCCCACCCTTTGTGGAGTTCAACAATGTCAAAGCTGCTCTGTATTGCCAACTACTACAGGGGATAAAGAAAGAGGCCCTTTTTGTAGCTAGCCCCTTGTTACTTTGGGACCTCTTCCTGTAAGAAAAATGCCACAGGTGCAAAAAGCCATCGAATGCTGGAGCTGGAAATTCCAGAGCTGAGCCAACTCTCCATAATGGTCAGATAATGCACAAAAACTTTCAGCTCTACAGGCCGTTTGTTCTGTTGCAACGATTCAACCCTGTCCTTGTGGTATCAGCGGCTACAGACAAGAAAGATGGAAATGATGGTGTGCTTGTGTTCTAATAAAACTTTATTCATAAAAATAGGTGTGCTGGTAGCTTTGCCACTGAGCTGTTTGCCAGTCCCTTATCTAGTCTAACTCCTCTTGTGCAGAGGAGGAGAAGAAGGTACTCCTACAGTCACAGGGCCATTTCACGTTCCTGCCCAAGACCAGGACTGGGCTACCAAGACTTGGGAGGCACAGAGATACTGCTGCAGGTCAAGAGTCACCAAAGGAGAGGCTGAAATGGCCACTTGGATAACTGGAGATTTTGACTAAGATGTTTAACCTCCCTAGAGAGAATCATGAAGCGAGTGGGAAATCATGAGTTAAAATCTCCTTCCAGCTGTGTGCAATAGCACAAGCCTATAATCCCAGAGGCTCAGGAGGCTGAGGCAGGAGGATTGCAAATTCAAGGCCAGCCTCAGAAACTTAGCAGAGCTCCAAGCAATTGAGAGAGACTGTCTCAAAATAAAAAAATAAAAAGGGGCTGGGGATGTGGCTCAGTGATTAAGCATCTCTGGGTTCAATTCCTGGCACCAAAAAAATTAAGTAAATAAACGAATAAATAAAAAAATAAAAATCTCTGTCCAGGCTAAAACTCAATGGGACTGGGAAAGTTGACCTAGGATGAAGAACAGCTTGCGGAGTTGCAGATGAGGGTTAGAGCCTCCTGGGCCACGTTGCTAACGTTCATTCATCAGTTAGACCCGGGCACAATCTTAAAGTGCTTCTGGAAATGGCTGGCAAAAAAAAAAAAAAGGAAAAGGGAACCGGAAAGCCTTTGGAACTTGCCTGTGAACAATATGAGATGAAAACAGAAAAACAGCAACTTCATTTTTTCCAGTCAGCAGCTCTGCAGACACCTAGCAGTACATAAATGGTCAGAGAGGATGAGCCCTCTTGTCCAGGGCTGAGAACAGGTTGTTTGGGCTGTCAAGCATTTTCAAAACAAGTTTTCTTAGTCTTATGACAGGTTGTGGCAAGAACAAGAAAATAAAAAGAGTGGAAGATCCCATGATCGCTGCTCTGGGCTGCCACGTGGGCTGGCTCTGCCTGCACGGTCAAGTTTGCTCTGAGCGTTCAGATAAAGCTGGTCTTAGGGCTAATACCACCTTGCCAGTGACACCATTTAATAAAGCGATTTCTCTAAGAACTACCTGGCAACTGAACATTCATTCTAGTCTGGAAAGACTAAGAGGTCAAAGTCACCCTAAGCCCAAGGGTGATACTCGGCTCTCAACTATGCCCTGCTGTTTTAATTTTCACCTCATGTTATGTGGACAGATTCTTCCCCTGAAACTGAGGTTAAAAACCACCTGCTCTGAGGTGGATTTTTCCATCTCAACCATAGGTCGCTTGGTCAGGGCGGGGCAAGAAGGCAGGAGGAGCAGGAGAACACAGGCAAGGACCAGGCTGGCCTTGGAAGGCGCCATTAGCTTCCACCAGCACTAGTCTGTTCTTAGGCTTAACAATCTTGCCTGGAGGACAGGAGTCAGAGCACAGAGCTGAGTGCCGAGAGTGCCCAGGACACAGTGTCAGGCAGAGTCTGGGATCTACATATCAAGTAATCCAGAGAAACTTCAGAAACCAACCAACAAGTACACAGGGGATTCTCAGATCCCCTGAATGATCACCAAAGAACATGATCCCAGACAGAAGACTGAGATGGAAGAGCAGATGAAATTCTGAAAAGCTGTGTGGTCCTGGGCAGAGCCCCTACCTTCTAGACTGCCCTTCCTGCTTGGTGCTGTGACCCTCAGCCTCCTGGAGCAGCATCCTGGAAGAAGCACTGTGGAGAAGGACACTACCCCGAGGCTTGCTCTTTCTCTGTTAGACAACTTACCAGGCCACAAAGGCTGTCTTCACTCTGCCAGAGGTCTATGAGAATGTTTCAAAGAAAGAAAAGAAAATCCGCCATGGAGCCTGTAAGTTGGAGGAAGTGAAGGCTGATGTGTGTTGGTGCCCAGATGCAGAGGGCCAGGGACAGAAGGTTAGCAACAAGACATTCCTCCTGTGTCACTGTATAGGTTTAGGTGTCCCATCCCTAAACCTATACAGTGGGGACCATTGGCATTTAATGTCTCTGCCCAGGAATCGACTGAAGGCTCTGTCCAAAGCCGACTATGTGGAGCCTTAACTAACTGAGCCTAGAGGATGGGTGACCTTCCTCCTCACACGTGCAGACTAGCTGGCTGGTTCCCAGACTGTCCCTTGAAACAGGACACTCAGCTAAATTCAAATTGCAGATAAAAACCACGAATACTATAATATGAATGTGTCCTAAATAGTGTATAGAACACACTTATACTAAATTATTTGTTATTTATCTAAGTTTTAAGCTTAACTAGGCATCTTGCATTTTTAATTGCTATACGTGGCAAAGCTAACTCCAGAGAACCACAGCGGGTCTGAGGAAGTGTGGGCACTGAGGTGGCAAAGAAGGGGTGAAAGGGCCGAAGACAAATGTTCCTTTATAGAGTTGCATGAGCGTGAGCTGAGAACTGAAGTTTTCACGGCCTTTATTAATATTTCCAAGACTAAGAAGGATCTAGTAGGATGTACCTATCCACACCAAGGGCAGACCATGGTATCTACATGCACTTTCTTACCTTAGGAAAAACCTTACTACGGATCAGAAAGGAAGACCAAATGTCTTAGCATGGCAGTCAGTTACAAGGGCTGCCATTAACTGAACACCAAGAGTGTGCCAGGCATTTCACAATTATTCCCCATTTAACACTCACAAACCCCTGTGAGGGACAGTTGTTAACCTCATGAGCTGATGAGAAAACCAAGGCCCAAAGAGGTAAAGACAAGCAAAGCAATGGAAAAAGTATAAGAAAGCAGTATAGCTTTCTTAGATTTGAATGTGGTTTTGAATTCCGGTTGGTGAATTCCAGAGCATATATTCAAAATGTCCACCCTATGGACCCCTGCTGCCTGCCTGCCTCCCTTCCTCCCTCCCTCCTGATCCTGCCTACCCTCCAATATCAGCTTTCTCCATCTCAGGAACTAGACTTTATCTCCTTTCCTGAGAAAGCCCTGCACTTTACCTGTGATACGTGTTGCTCTTTCAAACAGAGTTAATTGTGTGGAATTTTCATCCTTTCTCCAGTAAATATTTGCAGAATGAATGAATGCCTGGGAAATGTGCTGGTGATCTGGGTCAAATCTAATCCAAATGTTGCCACTATAAATCCTCACCGCAGTGCACCAAACCTGAGTACTGCCCAAGGCAGGCAGCCCAGGCACTCTGAGGCCCTAGAGAGACATAGGCCTGATGAATTTGGGACAACTCAGGCCATCAGTCGGAGGAAGAGAGGCAGGGCTGGCCAGAGCAGAGGGCCAATCTAAAAGCCGGGGAACCAGGTTACAGTCTCAGTTCCTAAGCTAAATTACTCTGTGACCTTGGAAAGGTCACTTCCCTTTGCAGGTATAATAGCAGCAACTATCTCAGGGTTGTCAACATAATTACAGTTAAACTACACAGGGCACTTTGAGCAGAGCAGGTACGCTGAAAGCACTCAGTACTTATTTGCTGTTACTACTATTATCATCTAGGAGATGGTCAGCAGAGACTTGCTGACCTCCTACCCTTGTTGTGAGAAAAACAAAGTAGCCTTACCTATATCCATGAATTCCCATAAATTCCACTTCTCTGGGCAACTAATACAGTGCCAGTTCAAGGATTATCTAATCTATCCAAAGACAAAAAAAAAATAGTTTTTTTTTTTTAAATTTTGATTTTCAGAAGAACTACACAACTTCTTGCTTTGCGATTCTGACTTGAACTCAGTCTGCTGAGTAGCTAATGCTCTGGACTGCCCCACTGCCAGAATGAAATCTCAAGCCATGATGGATCATTCCAGAAATAAACTAACAGGCATTGTACTTGGGGCTCTTCAAAATGTAGATGAGTTTTAGCAATGAGAGAGAGAGAGAAAGGGAGAGAGGGAGGGAGAGTGTGTGTGTGTGGTGTTGTGATCTCCAGGTCTCTCGTGTTATCGTACGTAGTCAGTTTTCACGTTTGCTGAACGGATCTAACAATGACTTAACTGCAGCTATACATAGAGATGTTGCCTTACTAGGTATCTTTTGATGAGCTCCAGGAAACCACTGGCGCATCCTGCTTGTTACAATCGCAGCTACTCTTATGCCTGTTCTTAGCTGGGCACGGTGGTACACTCCATATAATCTAATGGACTTGGGAGGTTGAGGCAGGAAGATTGCAAGTTCAAGGCCAGCTTGTGCAACTTAGCATGACCCTGCCCCAAAAGAGATGGCCCTGGGTTTCAAAATAAATAAATAAATAAGTAACCTGCTCTTTCCATGGCTACATCATCTCTGCCCAGCAGCTTGGCTCTGACCAACCATGGAACAAAAGGAAGCAAACTACATTTCCCCCCTTGGAAGTGACTCTGGACTAAGGACTTCCCTAGGTGCCCCCAGCCTCACTTCTGCTTTCTTGGCTTCCATCAGCATGACTAAGGGCCTGTCTGGGAAGACAGGAGTCACTGGAGTTTTCTGTCCTCAACTCGTTTAACCTCCCTCCTGGCTCGGAGGCAGCTGTGAAGCAAGTGCTGCGTGTGGCCTGCTCCATGACACTGTGCTTCCTTCTTTTGCCCTAGTAATAAGTTTGGCCATGCAAACATTTTGCCTTCTCTTAAAGGAACTTGGTGCCAAGCCTTTCAGCACAGCTATTTCTGTCAAGAACACCTTGACTTTCCCCATAGGCATGGAGACTTTCAGCCTCCTGGGTTGGCCACTAAGCAGAAGGTCCCCCAGGCCACTTCATGGGTGGATAGAAGGGAACATGCATATGAATCTCCTGCCCTTAATGACACTATGCTACCCTTGTGGCAGGAGAACAGGCAAGAGGCAGAAAAAAGGCAGGAAGTCAGAGGTGGCTTGAGCTGGGCCCTAGACCAGGCATTAGGGACACAGGCTTCGAATCATACTATATGTCTTGAACAAGTCCTTTCAGGAAACGAAAATGATGTACGGGAATGTCAACTCTATGCCAATCACTGTACTAGGAGTTCTATGTCAATTAATGACTTCATTTAATTTTAACCACAATGGTTAATGGTTAGCATAATCATACCTGGCTGGAGCAGATGATCTCTAAAATTCCTTCTGTGTTCCCTACCCTGAAACTGGCCCCCACTGTCAAGCTTACCTTCCTAGCATGCATTCCTGCTTGGAACGCTGTGGATTTTACAGATTTCTGCTTATAGAACAGCCCGAATACCTAGTAGCCATTTTTGCTCCCTTTTGTCAATCCCGTACTTCAGTAAGGCATGGATCTAGTTCACTGTCACAGAGCCCTTGTGCTAAATGATCTAGCAACAGACAAGACAGTATCCTGTTTCTGCAGAAGGAAAGCCTCTGCTTGTCATTATGATCTGCACAGAATGGACCATCCTGATTGTTCTTTGATGCTTCCCTTTCTTTTTTTTTTTCTAGAATTCATGGCTTAATGAGAAGTGATCGAAACAAGCGGCTTGGCCTTGGCTGGACTCCACATCACACATGACAGCCCTGAGCAGCCCTGGCGGCACCTGTCAGAAACCAACACGCGCATCTGAACAGTCAAGCCTAATTCCCAAGAAGATGTTTTAACTTGACATCTGAAAACGCACTGCATCTAGAATTATTTTACAGGGTGTGCGTTCAGGGCATCTGTGTGCACGTTCCACAGCTGAAGTGTTCTATAAATATCAGATGCAGCCTGTACAAAAAGCATCACGTACATGGTGTCTTTAATTTCATTTAGTAAGGTTTTCAATTTGTGTCTGACCTCTGGCAACAGAGACAGAAGATTCTCAACAGGAATGAGGGTGTGCTAACCTATCTTAAACACACTTTTCACTTAAAACCCCAGAAATAGAAAGGATCAGGTAGGTACTAGCCTAGCACTTTCCAATGAGGGTACTAAGGCCCAGAAAAGCAACGTGCCTTCCCACACCGCACAGGAGATGAGTGGAGTTGCCCAGACGGAACCCAGGTCTCCCAGCTCCCAGGCCGTTATTCTTTGCATCATTTTCCCCTTTTGTAGGTCTCTCCAAAGCAGCTCTGACTTCATTACTAAAAGTATGCTTCTCTATGATATATCATAAAAATCTAAAAACCCGCTCCTCTACCCTTTCTTTTCTGACTCTGTCAGGCACCTGAACATTTTTCCAAGAAAGAAGATATGTGCCAGGTATGGTTGCACACACCTGTAATCCCGGTGGCTTGGGAGGCAAGTTTGGGACCAACCTCAGCAATTTAGAGGCCCTGTCTCAAAAAATAAAAAGGACCGGGAATATGGCTCAGTGGCAGCGCACCCCTGGTTCCAATGTGCAGTACCAAAGAAAAGGAAAGAAAAGATGCAACCATAACTCAGAAACAAGCAGGTGACTGCACCGGGCGTCTGAGAACACCTTCCCATGTGGGGGTGGGGAGTTGGGGGAGGGATGGGTGGTACAAATGAAACCCAAGCCTGAGCACTCAGTTGTTCTCACAATGGTAAAACTAGGATTTCCCCAACAAAGATGCGCTTACTCGTTACTCTTTCATGTGACTGTTCTGAGAAGCCAAGTTCAGTGCAATGTCTTCTGGCTTGTGTGACTGAGACCAGGACTTCAGTGCAGCCCTCAGAGGAATGCAGATGAGGGCCTGGGAAAAGACGGCCTGAGGGGTCCTGCGGAGGGGATGAAGGGACGACCCACTCTGCTTCATGGGGCAGTGAGGAGGCTGGCTAGGCTGAGCCCGGTGCCTGGTACAGCCGGGTCTTCAGGTCCTCAGGTCCTCAGTCCCAGTGGCCTGCAGGATGGTGAGCGGCCTGCGCTGGCCTGGGGCTGTGTCAGTGGTAATTGATGGCCAGGCTCTTTAATGGGGCTTATCATTTCACAGCAACAGATGTCAGACTTGAATAAACAACATGCTCTCTCTGACCTACAAGAGATACTCAATTTGGTGAGGATGTCTGGATGTCAAGCAGATCTGGATTCCTCCCCGTCCCTGGTGCTCTTTCCTGAGAGGAAAACAAACCAAATCCCTTGAAGATACTTTTCAAAATGATTCTTTTTCAGAATTCGAACAACCAATCATGCCATGTTATTTATTTGGTTTACTTCTCTCTCCACAGCGTCTGTATTTCTAAACCCTGTGAGGAAAAAGCCCAGGAGGGATGAGGGCAGGCTCACACAGGAAGCTGGGTGTGCGGGAAGGCAAGGCAGTGGCCACCTCAGCTCTCCCCAATTCCCCTGCCAACTCACCAGCACCGGTTCCTTACCATCCTCTCGGGGTGCTTGCACAGCCCAGGCTGTGCTGTCCTGGGCCTGGAAAATTCCCTCTTCTCTCCCAAGGGGAGTTCGGCTGAGATGAGGTTGGGATTTTTTACAGGGAACTATTCATAGGAAATTTGTGGCAAAACAGAATACAAAGAGGAAGCCCATGAATCTCAGGCCTGGTTAGACTACAGGTTCTGTCACTGAAGTGTGACCCCAGATGGGAGCCTGGCCTGACTGCTCTGCCTGCCCCAGTGCCCTACTCTGCCAATCTTCTCTCTAGCTCACAGTGGCTCCTCTGCAAGGGGACATGGGGAGGGAGCAATTATGGCTGGCTGACATTTACCTTCCCAGTCCACTCTCCCACAACTTTTGGTGTCAAGAAGAGAGTGAGTTACTGAGTCCTCACCAGAG